>CM061063.1:244155903-244262777 GCA_030762895.1 Sophora flavescens | reverse complement strand
CAATAGTCATATAACAAACAAACATCATTTAAGCAAATAGCAAACAAATAGGGTCATGGGTTAACCCTTCATCTTAAGTAACTTGATACCTACATGTTGTTTAACAGCTCTCCCGCATTACGGTATGGAGATCTACTTCTTGACAAATGTAAGTGTAACCATATCGTTCCCGCCAGGTGGCTTGATAAGTTCCTCGAAGCCTTGGCGCGCACAAAGGGCAAACATTAATCTTAAATTCAAGAAATAATGAATAAGAGATTAATGCAGGGATGAATACTGTTATCTAATGGCACTAGCATGCGTGACTTTTCTCCCAAAATCCGATTTCACGTATCGTAACACCCCCTTGGGCATTACTATGTAAACACTTATGGAAATAAATTTTAAAAGTAATTTGTGACACTCCTTCTACCCCGCATGTTAATATAAAATATCATTTTCTAAAAGCAGGTAATTATATAACATGCATTTATTTGAAAAAGATAAAAACTTGGATAAAAAAGGTTTCACATCTCAACAAAATAACTTAAATAAATATAGTTTTAAAATAGTAAAACATAAACAAGACAACAAAGTTAAAAACCCAAACCCGACAAGCCACATTACGAGCCATATAACCCCAAAATCCCATACATCACAAACAAACTAAAACAACTAACAACTAACAACAACTATAACTCAGCATTTCTAACTAGAGTCGCGCTTCCTCGGTGAGTCACCTTCGCTGGTCAAGCCACCGTCTCTTGCATAAGGAAATACATGCACAGGAAGAAATAGAAAAATGTGGAGAAGAAATCACAGAACACAACGGCATGAGAATAGAAATAGGTAAACATATATCATAGCATGGCATAGCAATATAACAACATACAATATTTATATATCATCATGTAATACCATAACAATACGTAAATCATCCAACACATGCTATGCAAGACAACGCAACCTAACTCACTACTCCATCAATGCAATGTGATCCAACTATCTAGGGAAGTCAACTTCGTGAGTTACACATCCCAGATGGCCAAAATCACCAACAAGCCGTAGTTCCCCAAACCATGGAGGAACCTCTGATAGCCGACGTATCATAACTGGATACGCCACCTCGTGGACGCAGTGGTTCACCAAACCAATGTGGGTGAACCACCCGACCTCGGGCCAGATCATCATAACTAGGGCGACCTCCCCTATATTGAACATCCCCTCAACATCAACTCAATGCACTCTAAAGGCACAACAATACACAAGTCAACCACCTCCTTTGCTTGGGCCTAAAAGCACCCAAGGCTTATCACCAACATCAACATCAACGCCTTAGATTCACACCACGGGTCAAGACCCCTTGGCCAAAAAGCACCAAGGTCCAACATAACATCATTCCCACTCAAAAGCATTGAGAAAATGAAGCACAAAGCACGAAAGCGTGACAACGTATGTAACCCATCGGGTACCAACTTAACCCGCTTATCGGGGCCTTTTTGTTATCTTAATTAATCTTAACTCAAGTTTATCTAACTTGTTATCATTTGATTAGTGTATTATTACATCATCCTGGGGATAATCGGGGTAACACCTTTAATTCATTAATCTTAAGTTCTAACCAATAAAGGGTAAGTTACCCAAGCGTATTTTAAAACCCCTAGTACCTGCCGCAAAGCCAAGAGCTTAAAGTGAGCACGATCGTGCTCACAGTCCCGCACTGGGCCGTGCTCAATGCTGCGCTGTTTCCCAGACTTAACTGGGAGCACCTGTAATGTTCCCTGTCAAAGACTCCGCCATGCTCGGTGCGGTGGCCATTGACTGCTTGGGCAATATTTAATGTGTTCTGGAGTTTAGGCTCCTAATTCTCTCAAATCGTATCCTAGTGGTCTTAATTCAAAACATCTTAAGATGAAACTTCATCTTTTACTAACACATTTCATGTCTTATGAAGCTCGGGGGAAATTAATCCCTTAATTCTGGTGTTAATTAAGAGTCCTAATTGGTCTATTAGGAGTCTTATTATCATATTCAACATAACGGTAACATCATCATCAACAACATATCCAACAATGGATCAACATAATCCATCTCACAACAAAAAAATTCATAATCATGGGTGTTCATCCAATTCAACCAAAATCATGGTGCATAAGACAACCAATAGGCATACCATCTCGTGAACAATTCCAATAATTATTAATAAATAAGCACACCAATTAACAATTAAACATATAAACAATTCCACCACAACTAGCGTATCATGGCATCAATACATTATATCTACAATAAATGGGGCTATGGAACCCTCATCTTATGCTACTCCCCTAGCCTAGTGTATACACTATTCTTCTCCCATACCTGCACGAGTCTACGTTTTCAAAAGAAAAAGAAGATCCACTAGGTCCCGTCTCACTAGCGCTGTCTACTACTCAAGGATGCCAAAGAGACACTTTGGTTCAACTCTAAGATCAAGAAATCAAAAGGAAGATATCAAGAACTTAAAAGTGAAGAACACAAGGACAGGGTCCACGAATTTTACCTTTTCTAAAGTCCCAAACAACAAGAACAATCTGACCCTATTCAGAAAATGTTCTCCTATCAAGAAGCAAAGTGAAGAATCCAAGTAAAAGAACGTGGTCTCAGAGAGTTTTTTTGGGAGAAACCATAAGGATTCAAAGAGCATGGTGAGGCAGTTTTTCTCGAGTGTCTAGGTCGTGTAAACCAGGTTTCTAGGGTTGAGTCTAATGGTATATATACTTAGCTCGCTATAACGGGTCTTTCTATTTCATCCTAAACTCAGACACAGCTTCATATTTGACCATACCTTGAGCTACTGTTCTGATCGAGGCGTCTATGTCAGCGTTAGAACGCTTCGAGAAATATCTACAAAATTAATGCTCCAATAATCGATCACAAATCATGACGCCCAAAACCAGGCATCACATGGTTACTCATTTGCGGAAAAGAAACTTATTTAAAACACTGTCGGCCTTCTTTAAAATATAACCTTTATCGAAGGTTAACGGAGGCCGGTACTCATTTTTTTTTTTTCTAAGCGGTAGTTAAGAAACAATGATGAACACTTAACAAGTGAATAAACATCATACATATAAATATATACGACTCCACTTGGGATCTTAGGGTTTCTGTTACAAGACAAAGCCTTAGCAATCAAGCAACCCATACCGATACAAAAATCGGGGAAGTAGGTAAAGTAACGTCACACTGGGAATAGGGAACTGCATAAGACTCAAAAAAAATGACTTAAAAGCCAAAGGATCACTGGCAATCCAAAAAACAACAACGATCTATCCATGCCTCCCGCACGCTGAGTGACCGTAGAAACTACCTTCTGCACTTGGGGACCACGTCGGTTAATAACGCCGCCGCCATCATCGATAGGTCGTTGCCGCTGTCGGGATCTCGTGGGTGGTACTCTCCTCCTCCTCCTCCTCCTCAACCTCTATGAACTCGTAGGGTCTCCTCCCGATCCTCTTCGGATCTCTTCCACCGGGATCCTTCTTCGAGCGGTTCAACTGGGTCAAGGTGCTCATGAAGAAGTCCGTGACTTCGAACGTGGGAGGTAGAACCATGGAGGTGGGGAAGCTGCGCATCTCTAGACTGACGGCATGGATCCTTCGTATAGGTACCTCGTTGGTATTGGTCTCAAGAGTCGTGAGGTGGTCCCCCGATAAGTCGCAGCTGCCGCTTCCTTCATGTATGGTCCAACTCCCCGCCGCCCCAGCATTTATCGAAGACTCCTATTCTGAGTTCGCTGGGGGCCAGGAACGTCCGGATCCATCTACTTGCACGCAAGGCCCCCTAATGCAAGGAGAAAAGAACAAACATAAAGTTGTGGCAAGAGTGAGATACCGTCATAAGATATATCCTACAACAACCATACACATGATAAGTTATTGAATATCTTTAGAAATCTCCTCTTACCTTAAGAAGATAAAAGAATGCGAAAATAAACGGCTTCGTGACGTTTTTCAGGTTGGTTAGGAGGCAAGTCTAAGTTTTAAGACACAAGGTTCAAAGGATTAGAACTCAACCAAGAACTTAGGTTAGAAGTTTCAAAATATATGCAACTTAGGGATTTATGATCCTCAAGTGCTAAGAGTTTAAAACATGATTACTTAAAACAAAGTTGAACAAAAATCCCACCAAGTTACACCTGATGGAGATTCGGCCTTACCAATAAAATAGGCTAGAACATTTAAAATTTCCAATCTCTTTGGTTTAGCATCCATTAATAG
Source organism: Sophora flavescens (assembly GCA_030762895.1). Taxonomy (NCBI): domain Eukaryota; kingdom Viridiplantae; phylum Streptophyta; class Magnoliopsida; order Fabales; family Fabaceae; genus Sophora; species Sophora flavescens. The sequence goes on along the minus strand of CM061063.1, from coordinate 244,258,536 downwards.
GCAAGGAGCTCAAAACCATGATCACTTTGGAAAATGAAAAACGAAACACCCTAGGTCCATAACCTTTAAGATTCGGCCATCCTTGGTTTTTATGATAAAAATATTTAAATTCTTCCAATCTCTTAGACCTTTTAGCATCCAATAACTTATGGAGCTCAAGTCTATGATCATCTTGAAAGCACATAGGATTATAAATAATTAAAGTATAATGACATAAGTAATGAATCATAAATGACATAAACATAAATGACATAAAGTAAATGACATAATGTAAATGACATAAAGTAAATGGCATAAATATAAATGACATAAAAGTAAATGACATAATGTAAATGACATAAAGTAAATGACATAAAGTAAATGGCATAAATATAAATGACATAAAAGTAAATGACATAATGTAAATGGCATAAATATAAATGGCATGAAAGTAAATGACATAAAAGTAGAGTAAAATATTTAAACTTTCCAATCACTTTAGACATAGCATCCTTTAACATAAAGGAGCTCTGGTCCATGATCATTTTGGGAAAACAAATCTTTAAACTTTCCAATCACTTTAGACATAGCATCCTTTAACATAAAGGAGCCTTGGTCCATGATCATTTTGGAAAACAAATCTTTAAATACAAACTCACACTTGTAAAAGTTGAAACAAGATCCATCAAAACCACAGGCATGGTTCGGCCTCATTAGAAAGTAGAGGTTAGGAAACTTTGTTTTACACAACCTTTTAGTATGTTAAACTACAAGTAAATACAAGGCCATAGAAATTGGTTTCAACTCAAAAGGAGTTTTCTACCATTTTTGAGTGACTTTTGAAGATAAAAGCTCATAAATGACATAAAGAAGAAACTTTAGAAAAGATGAAGTTTTTAAAGAAAAGAATACATGAGAGTATTACCCAAAACAAGAGGAACAACTTTGATGAATTACACTTAGTGAAAAGATTAGTAAATACACGAGCTTTGGAAGCTTTAAATTAAAAAGATGATAGCTTGAGATTGAAGTAGGAGAAAGGAAAGTGTTTAAGTGAAGTTGATGATTGATATTTGTAGAGGGAAAGGGGAGGGTAACGGCCTGAGAGGAGAAGAAGAAAGAAGATGAGTTTCTTGAAGAGAGGTTTAAGAGTTAATGTGATGTGATGTGATTGGAGAGAAAGTTGAAAAGTAAGATTTTGGAATGACATAAGGATTTTCTTTTTCCTTAGGTGTGTCATAAGCATTTAATGAGACTTCCCATCAAGCCTTTTCTCCTTCTTTAGGTTCCTTTAACTGCCTAAATACGTAACCTAGGTTGCACATCCGATCGTATTTTCCGAAGGTTTTGTCCGGATAAAATATTATATTTTATTTCCGGACAACAAAATTAAAAATTTACCAAACCCACACAAAACGCCATAAAAACACTAACTATCTCGCTCACGAATTAAAATTTTGTTTCTAGCTCAAGAAACTTGTACCGTAGTGAGAACCCGCTCACGGTTTTCGCCTCAATTTTTGACTCAAAATTTTATTGGGGCTTCATATGGTAAAACAACACAAGAAAATGATTTTATTTTGAATAAAATCATCTTCCTGATTTTATCGATAATCAATACATTAAAGTATGTATTGTCGATAAAGAAGCATACGAAAAACGGGGTCTTACAACTCTACCCCTCTAAATAGAATTTCGTCTCTAAATTACGACCTTGAAATAACTCTAGGGTACCGCAACTTCATCTTGTCCTCGGTTTCCCACGTTGCTTCCCGGTTGTCTCATTCCAGATGACTTTGACCAAAGGAATTTGTTTACCTCGAGCTGCTTCTGTCATCCTATCCACGATTCGTGCTCTGCCAAGTCACAAAGGACAGGTTCTCTTTTAACCGTACTTTATCGGCTTTATGATATGTGATGGATCGTGAATGTATTTTCTCAACTGAGAGACATGAAAAACATCATGGATATTGGAAAGAAAGGGTGGCAAAGATATTTTATAAGCTACCGGACATACACGATGAAGAATTTGGTAGGGTCCAATGAACTTGGGTGTAAGCTTTCGGACTTCAAGATTTCGCCAATCCCGGTCGTTGGCGTGACTTCAAGAATACATGTTCGCCTTCCTCAAACTCTAGAGGTCGCCGCCTCTTGTCCGCATAGCTCTTCTCCGCTTCTCCGAGTTGCCCTTCATTTTCTCCTGGATCATCTTCACCTTTCCGTTTGTTTGTTGCACGGTCTGGACCCAATAGCAAACTTTCACCATCCTCGGTACCAACACAAAGGCATTCGACATCGCCGACCATACAGGGCCTCATAAGGTGCCATTCCAATGCTTGAGTGGAAACTATTATTGTAGGTAAATTCTATCAACGGTAGGGACTCGTCCCCAACTCCCCGACATCCTCCAAAACACAAGCCCTCAAAGAAATCCTCTAGTGACTGGATTGTTCTTTCCGATTGTCTATCCGTCTGTGGATGATATGCGGAACTCAATCTGAGTTTTGTTCCAAGTGATTCTTGCAAACTCTGCCAAAACCTTGATGTAAATCGCGGGTCTCGGTCGGAGACAATGCTTGAAGGCACACCATGCAGTCTAAAAATCTCTCCGATGTACAGTTGGGTTAACTTCTCCATAGAGTATCTCATATTGATTGGCAAAAAGTGAGCTGACTTAGTCAGTCGGTCCACTATTACCCATATAGCCTCATACCCCTTCTTAGTCCTTGGTAAACTGGTCACGAAATGCATTGAGATTCCATCCCATTTCCATTCTGGAATATCTAAAGACTGTAACATTCCTGCTGGTCTCTGGTGTTCCACTTTGGCTTTTTGACATATCAAACAAGAAGAGACGTATTCCATTACATCTCTCTTCATTCCATACCACCAATACAATTTCTTAAGATCTTGATACATCTTTGTGGGCCCCCGGGTGCATACTCAACCTACTCTTGTGAGCCTCTTCTAAAATCAGCTTTCTTAGCTCAACATCATCAGGTACAGATTCTCTCGCCAAACCTCAAAATTCCATCTGTTCCTTCTTCTAAATTCTCGAGCTCCTTGGCGTACCAAGTCTCTTTTTCTGTCTCGTAGATACTGACGCCTCTTGCTTCTCCTTTATCTGCCCATTAATCCATTTGACACGGTGGTCCTGCTCGGACACGCGTTTCCCCGGTGTACTTTCCACTAACAAACTTAGATCTCGGAATTTTTCCAGAAGCTCATGTTCTTTAACCATCATCGCTGACGCGTGAATTGTCTTCCTGCTCAAGGCATCAACCACTACATTCGCCTTTCCAGGGTGATACTGTAGTTGAAAATCATAATCCTTCAGGAACTCTAACCAACGTCTCTGACGCATATTCAATTCCTTCTGATTAAACAGGTACTTCAAGCTTTTATGGTCACTGAAAACATTAAAAGTAGCTCCATACAAGTAATGTCTCCAGATTTTTAAAGCGAAGACCACAACAGCCAGTTCTAAATCGTGCGTCGGATAGTTCCTCTCATGAATCTTCAACTGCCTCGAAGCATAAGCCACTACTTTCCGATTTTGCATCAGCACACAGCCTAAACCCTGATGTGAAGCATCACAGTAAACCTCAAAAGATTCCTTGGGATCGGGTAGGATCAATACCGGTGAGGTTGTCAATCTCCTTTTAAGCTCTTGGAAGCTTTTCTCACAGGCTTCTGTCCACACGAACGTTTGGTCCTTACGCGTCAGCTGGGTGAGAGGTCCTACAATCTTGGAAATCCTTCAATGAACCTTCGGTAGTAGCCAGCCAAACCCACAAAACTACGGATTTCCGTTGCCGTTGTTGGCCTTTCCCATTCCAAAACAGCCTCGACCTTTGTCAGATCCACAGTGATTCCTTCACGGGATATTACGTGCCCCAAGAAGTGAACTTGATCCAACCAAAATTCACACTTCTCTGGTTTTGCATAGAGCCGTTTCTCTCGGGATCTCAAGAACAATGCTAAGATGTTCAGCGTGAGTCTCCTTGTCCGGAGAATAGATCAGAATGTCATCAATGAAGACGACTACGAACTGATCCAAAAAGGGACAAAAGATCCTATTCATATAGTCCATGAATATAGCAGGTGCATTCGTCACTCCAAACGGCATCACCAAATACTCATAATGCCCATAGCGTGTTCAAAACGCTGTCTTAGGAACATCCTCCGCTTTTACTCGGATCTGGTGGTATCCTCGACCGCAGACGATCTTTGAAAACACTGCCGCTCCACGGAATCGATCCATAAGATCATCGATCCTTGGAAGAGGATATCTGCTTTTAATCGTGACTTTGTTTAGCCGACGAAAGTCCACACACAGCCCAGCGCTTCATCCTTCTTCCTTACTAGTAGGACTAGAGCTCCCCATGGTGACACACTAGGTCGTATAAACTCCTTCCTCATCAGCTCCTCAAGTTGGTCCTTCAAGGTTTCTAACTCCATGGCGACATACGATATGGCGCCATAGATATTGGTCCGTGCACTGAGTCGATCAATCGCGAACTCGATCTCCCGAACAGGTGGCAATCCAGGTACATCCTCGGGAAAACTTCCGGAAACTCTCGAACGACAGGTATGGAATCCAAGTCATACTCGCTCGACGCCCAAGGAAAACAAGTAACATGTAACCTTGAGCTCCTTCTTTCAAAGAAGCTCTTACCTCGACTAGCGGATAAAAATCCGGAAATCTCCTCCCTAAAGATTAAGGTTTTCCGAGCACAATCTATTAGGATATGGTTTAAAGATAACCAATCCATGCCTAAGATTACATCTAAATGTACTAAAGGAGAAAGCAGATCAAGTCTACAAGAAAATGTCTATTCTCAACGATGATAGGACAGCTTTAAGCAAACCGAATTAATCTGGCCACAGGTTCAGCAATTGGGGTAGAAACAATCGATTATATGGCAAGGAAGAAACAGAAAGTTTAGAATTTTCACACGATCCATCGAAATAAAGGAATGAGTTGCGCCTAATCAAAAAAGTACACTCAAAAGATTACCAAGAATGTCACACTTACCTTGCACGAGATCATCGGAGTTCGATGCCTCAAAGACCACTCATGGTATACACTCTTCCCTTAACGGTTGGCTTGTTTATCCTAGCATGGTTGACATGACGCTCTCTCTTTGGTGCATAACACACCTTTGCCACGTGTCCCACGCTAGGTACGCTTGTTACACTTGTTATCCTTCTTTGGACAAGCATTTGTCGGGTGGCTCTGATCTCCACACCCGTAACATCTCCTCTCTTGGCCTTGATCGTTGTTTCTCCCGCCTCCACTTCCCGCCCATGAAACATTGGGACGAGCTTGCTGCTTTCTCGGTTGTAGCTAGACGTCCGGTGATACGGCTTCCTCTCGGTTTCTGCTTCCATTTTGAATTCTGGCCTTGATTCTGCTCTTAGGATGAACATGTCCTCCTCGCGCTTCCCTTGTTATCCCTTCCTCTCGCGCATCATCTCAACTTTCCCAAGCACTTCTCCACTAGTGCTGGAAGTTCCCCGATCTCCAATGGCAATATCGATTCTTTAATCTCGAAGCGCAAACCGACTTCAAACTATTCAAAATTCCATTCCTCACTGGGATTATCTTGAAAGAAACGGAAATACTTGGCAAGGGATTCAAACCTCGCCGCATACTCCCCTCACCGCAGTCCCGCCTGACTCACCTCATAAACTCCTCGCTCCTTCTCTTTTTGGCACTCGAGGGGAAGTATTTGTCTAGAAACTTGCCACGAAATACTCCCCTGTGGATTGCCTGGTGCTCAGCCTCCAACAATCGCTCGGTGCCCTTCCACCAAGATTTCAAAGACGCCCACTAGCCGGAACACTAATAAGGTACCTTAGATTCCTCTCGGAGGTGTATCGTGTCGAAGATCTTTTCTAGCTCCCGAATCCAAAGGTCAGCCTTAATTGGATCCACGTCTCCATCAAACTGCGATGGATTTTGACGCCGGAAAAGCATCCGCATGCCTTCCCTCTCGCCGCTTGTTCCGCCTCCGTTCTGTTCTTGTTGATTCTGGGCAGAGCATTAGCCGCTTGAAGAGCTATGACCGCAGCCCACGTCGGCCAAAGGCTTGGGCAGCAAAATCCATTCCTCCGTAACCTCTTCCACGCCCACGAGCACCTCTTTGGTTCATACTTGACCTATACCACACAAGCAATGGGACATCACCGGAAAAGGGGTGTGAACCACGGTTTATCACACATTACCTCAAGGAGGTAATTCAAACAATATCCAGTCAGAGAAAACACAACTTCAACACAACAGACCTAAACCCAAACATTCCCGAAAGACTCGACTAGCTCCGATACCAACTAATGTGACGCCCTAAAACCAGGCATCACATGGTTACTCATTTGCGGAAAAGAAACTTATTTAAAACGCTGGTCGCCTTCGGAAATATAACCTTTATTAGAAGGTTACTGAAAGGGGTACTCATTTTTTTTCTCTAAGCGGTAGTTAAGAAACAATGATGAACACTCAGAACATGTGAATAAACATCATACATATAAATATATAGCCGACCCACTTGGGATCTTAGGTTTCTGGTTACAAGACAGGCCTTATCGAACTGGCCAACTCATACTGATACAAAAACTGAAGAAGTAGCTAGGTAAAAGATAACGTCACACTGGGAATAGGGAACCGGGCATAAGACTCAAAAAAAATGACTCTAAAAGCCAAAGGACCATCGGGGTAACTCCAAAAAAACCAACAACGATCTATCCATGCCTCCTGCACTCGGAGTGACCGCAGAAACTACCTTCAGACGAGGGACCACTTGCCGGGTTAATAACGTCGCCGCCATCATCGATAGGGTCGTCGCCGCGTCGGGATCCTGTGGGTGGTACTTTGGCTCCTCCTCCTCCTCCTCCTCAACCTCTATGAACTCGTAGGGGTCTTCCTCTGGATCCTCTTCGGGATCCTCTTCCACTGGATCCTCTTCGAGCGGTTCGACTGGGTCAAGGTGCTCATGAAGAAGTCCGGTGACCTGTAGCGTGTGGAGGTAGAACCATGGAGGTGGAAGCACCACAGTCCTAGACTCGACGGTATGGATCCTCCGTATAGGTACTCCATTGGCATTGGTTTCAGTAGTCGTGATCGGTCCCCGATAAGTCGCAGTCGTCGCTCCTTCATGTACGGTCCAACTCCCCGCCGCCCCAGCGTGATCGAAGACCTCATTCCTCGAGTTCGTTGGTGCCAGGGGAACGTCCGGATCCATCTACGAGCACGTGCGTCCCCAATGCAAGGAGAAAAGAACAAAACATAAAGTTGTGCAAGAGTGAGATACCGTCATAAGATATATCCCACAACAACCATACACATGATACAATTATTGAATATCTTAAGGAAATCCCCTCTTACCTTAAGAAGGTAAAAGAATGCGAGAAAATAAACGGTTTCACGGACGTTCTTCAAGGTTGGTTAGGAGGCAAGTCTAAGTTTTAAGACACAAGGTTCAAAGGATTAGAACTCAACCAAGAACTTAGGGTTGGAAGTTTCCAAAACATATGCAACTTAGGGATTTATGATCCTCAAGTGCTAAGAGTTTAAAACATGATTACTTAAAACAAAGTTGAACAAAAATCCCACCAAGTTACACCTTGATGGAGATTCGGCCTTGACAATTAAAAAAGGCTAGGAACATTTAAAATATCCAATCTCTTTGGTTTAGCATCCATTAATAGTAAGGAGCTCAAAACCATGATCACTTTGGAAAATGAAAAACGAAACACCCTAGGTCCATAACCTTTAAGATTCGGCCATCCTTGGGTTTTTATGATAAAAATCTTTAGATTCTTCCAATCTCTTAGACCTTTTAGCATCCAATAACTTATGGAGCTCAAGTCTATGATCATCTTGAAAGCACATAGGATTATAAATAATTAAAGTATAATGACATAAGTAAATGAATCATAAATGACATAAACATAAATGACATAAAGTAAATGACATAATGTAAATGACATAAAGTAAATGGCATAAATATAAATGACATAAAAGTAAATGACATAATGTAAATGACATAAAGTAAATGACATAAAGTAAATGGCCTAAATATAAATGACATAAAAGTAAATGACATAATATAAATGGCATGAAAGTAAATGACATAAAAGTAGAGTAAAAATCTTTAAACTTTCCAATCACTTTAGACATCGCATCCTTTAACATAAAGGAGACTTGGTCCATGATCATTTTGGGAAAACAAATCTTTAAACTTTCCAATCACTTTAGACATAGCATCCTTTAACATAAAGGAGCCTTGGTCCATGATCATTTTGGAAAACAAATCTTTAAATACAAACTCACACTTGTAAAAGTTGAAACAAGATCCATCAAAACCATAGGCATGGTTCGGCCTCATTAGAAAGTAGAGGTTAGGAAACTTTGTTTTACACAACCTTTTAGTATGTTAAACTAAAAGTAAATACAAGGTCATAGAAATTGGTTTCAACTCAAAAGGAGTTTTCTACCATTTTTGAGTGACTTTTGAAGATAAAAGCTCATAAATGACATAAAGAAGAAACTTTAGAAAAGATGAAGTTTTTAAAGAAAAGAATACATGAGAGTATTACCCTAAACAAGAGGAACAACTTTGATGAATAACACTTAGTGAAAAGAAGAGTAAAAACAAGAGCTTTGGAAGCTTGAAGTTAAAAAGATGAAAGCTTGAGAGTGAAGGAGGAGAAAGGAAAGTGTTGAAGTGAAGTTGATGAGTGATATTTATAGAGGGAAAGGGGAGGGTGCACGGCCTTGAGAGGGAGAAGAAGAAAGAAGACGAGTTTCTTGAAGAGAGGTTTAAGAGTTAATGTGATGTGATGTGATTGGAGAGAGAAAGTTGAAAAGTAAGATTTTGGAAAGACATAAGGATTTTCTTTTTCCTTAGGTGTGTCATAAGCATTTAATGAGACTTACCATCAAGCCTTTTCTCCTTCTTTAGGGTTCCTTTAACTGCCTAAATACGTAACCTGCTGCACATCCGATCGTATTTTCTGAAGGTTTTTCCTGATAAAATATTATATTTTATTTCCTGACAACAAAATTCAAAATTTACCAAACCCACACAAAACGCCATAAAAACACTAACTGTCTCGCTCACGAATTAAAATTTTGTTTCTAGCTCAGTAAACTTGTACCTAGAGGAGAACCCGGACCGGTTTTCGTCTCAATTTTCGACTGAAAATTTTATCGGGGCTTCATATGGTAAAACAACACAAGAAAATGATTTTATTTTGAATAAAATCATCTTCTGGATTTTATCGATAATCAATACATTAAAGTATGTATTTACCGATAAAGAAGCATAGGAAAAACGGGTGTTACACAAATCGGACTCGCGATGGTCAAAAGTTCGATGGAAGTTTAGCGATAGATTTGGTAGTTATTACTAGATAGGATCCTTAGTAGATTATGATAAGGTCTTATGATATAAACAAAAGAAGATGATCCTATATTGATAAGGACTCAAATATGATTGGTTGAGGGGCTGAAATCTAAGAATAACACTATCTCTATTTAAATACTAAATTACACGATATCTTATCATATTATTCTTAATCGCTTATTATTAATAAAATCACATATCATATATTAATATATAAAATCAAACATTAAGAGATACAATCTCATATTAATGTAAATATTCATATATTAATATAAATATTATCATATGCAATAATATATACACATATATATAAATATCAAACATATATATGCTAGAACTAACACATATAAACATAAGGGTGAATCTTGAGGTGTTACCATTTCACCCCCCCCTTCGTCCTCGAAATTTATTTCACTTAACTAGTTAAACTTTCATCAATTAGGCGCATACGTTGGGTTGAGTCCACGGGCTTGGAGGCTCCCCACTTCCACTACCCTTCCGCTGCACACTTTGATTCCTACTAGCACTCTGTGGTTCTGACTGAGAACTGTGATTCCTTGCCATTCTGCTTGAAGTCTCTGCCGATGACATTGACTTATCTTGTTCTTCTGATCTTCATCCTTACTGCTCTAGATCTCTGAACTTTTACAGCTTACGATCCTGGCCTCGTAAGCATCCTCGAAGATTCTGCACTGGTTCACCAATGTAGGAGAGACTCAGATCTCCAGATAACAGATGGCTTGCTTGCTTTCATCTTTCTACCAACCACAATCTTTGGAGTAACTCTCAAGGACACATGATCACCTTCCTAGAATTCGAGTGTCTTCCTTCTTTTGTCATGGTAGCTCTTTTGCCTACTCTATGCCACTCTCATCTTTTCCTGAACCATACCGATCCTTTCTGTTGTTTCCTGGACTATCTTCGGCCCTAGAACCACACTATCACAAGGTTCACTCCAACACAAGGGTGTCCTACATCTCCTCCCAACTACCAGACTGTTCTAGCACACAAGCTCTCAACAAGTCCTCTAAAGACTGGATGGTTCTCTTAGACTGACCATCGATCCAGGGGTGATAAGCTGAACTTAGCCTAAGCTTGGTTCTTAAAGCCTCTTGCAAACTGCTCCAAAACCTAGAGGTAAACCTCGGGTCTCTATCTGAAACTATGCTAGAAGATACACCATGAAACCTAACTATCTCTTTGATGTACAACTTGGCTAACTTCTCTAAAGGATACTCCATGTTCATCGGGATGAAATAGGCAGACTTAGTCAATCTATCCACAACAACCCATGTAGCCTCAAAACCAGCTGGAGTCCTAGGGAGTCCAGACACAAAGTCCATGGAGATCCATTCTAGGATACTTAAAGGTTGTAACTTACCTGATGGCTTTTGGTGTTCTATCTTAGCTTTCTGACAAACCAAACACGCATACACAAACTCGGCCACATCCTTTTTCATCCTAGGCCACCAAAACATCCTCTTAAGGTCTTGATACATCTTGGTGGCACCTGGGTGAACACTTAACCCACTCCTATGTCCTTCTTCAAGGATCAACTTCCTAAGCTCAGGAACATCCGGTATGCACACTCTATCCTTAAACCTCAAGACTCCATCACTCCCATCCTTGAAACTAAGGTCTCTACCCCGAGCGAGCAATTCTTGCTGGTCTAAGAGAAACTTATCTAACTTCCGACCCTCTCTAACTGATCCATCAAGTTGTTGGTAAACATTCAAGGTACCAAGCCTAATACTCTTAGGGTAAACTCACAAGCTAGACTAAGGTCTCTAAACTCCTCAATCGGATCCATCTCCGTGACCATCAAAGCGGAGATATGTAAGGTTTTCCTACTTAGGGCATAGGCCACCACATTGGCCTTTCCCGGATGATAGGTCACCAAGTCATAATCCTTTAAGAACTCCATCCACCTACGCTGCCTCATATTCAACTCCTTTTGATCAAAGAGATACCTCAAACTCTTGTGATCACTAAAAACCTCAAACCTCGATCCATACAGGTAATGCCTCCGCATCCTTAAGGCAAATACCACAGCCCCTAACTCTAGGTTATGGGTAGGGTAGTTCTTCTCATGGGGTTTCAACCGCCTAGAAGGATAAGCAACTACCTTGCCATTTTGTATTAATACTCCACCTAACCCTTGCTTAGAAGCATTGCAATAAACCACGAAGGGTTCACTAGGATCCGGCAAAACTAACACCGGTGCTAATATCAACCTATCCTTAAGGGTTTGGAAACTCTCTTCACATCTGGAGTTCCACACAAACAACTGTCCTTTCTTGGTGAGACGGGTTAAGGGTAAAGCAATCTTACAGAAACCTTCCATGAACCTCCTATAATACCTGGCTAACCCCAAGAAACTCCTAATCTCGGTCACAGACTTTGGTGCTTCCCACTGGAGCACCGTCTCAACCTTAGCTAGGTCCACAGGTATGCCACCCTTAGAGATGACATGTCCTAAGAAGCTCACTTCCTCTAACCAGAACTCACACTTAGACAACTTAGCATACAACTGCTTTTCCTTAAGGGTCTACTAGACAACCCTCGGGTGTTCCTCATGTTCCTCCTTGCTCCTAGAGTACACTAAGATGTCATTTATGAACACCACCACAAACTTATCCAAGTAAGGGTGAAAGGTCTTGTTCATGTAATCCATGAAGACCGTAGGAGCATTGGTCACCCCGAAGGGCATAACCAAGTACTCATAGTGACCATATTGCGTTCTGAATGTTGTCTTCGGGATATCCTCAGACTTAACCCGAATCTGATGATACCCTGAGCTCAAGTCTATCTTAGAGAAGACGCAAGTGCCTATCAACTGGTCCATGAGATCATCAATCCTAGGGAGGGGATACCGATTCTTTATGGTCACCTTGTTGAGCTGTCAATAATCGACGCACAACCTCATACTACCATCATTCTTCGTCACCAACAACACATGTGCTCCTCATGGAGACACACTAGGCTTAATGAACTACTTCTTCATCAGGTCTTCCAACTCTTCCTTCAACTTAGCTAGCTCTAGAGGAGACATCCTATAGGGTGGTAAGGAGATTGGCCTGGTGTCAGACACTAAGAAACTCAATATCTCTCTCTAGCGGTAAGTTATAAACATCCCTCCGAAACACTTCAGGAAAGTCTCGCACAACAGGCAAGCCGGTGACATCAGGAGGGCTGCTCTCTACTTCCAGGGAAGCTATCATCATGTACACTTGGGCTTCGTCTTTCATCGAAGCTTGAACTTGGCTGGCAGAGAGAAGGTCTGGATTCTTAGACTCCGTTGGAGTTCCAAAAACTAAGGCCTTATCAAAACAGATAAAGGGAACATGGTTGGAAGATAACCAGTTCATCCCACGAATAACATCGAGCGATTTTAAAAAAAGTAAGCGCACAAGATCAGCTGTAGAGTTCATATTATCAAGAGATAATAGAACAACCTTCCTAAACACAAGAAGCACCCGAAAGCTCCTTGGATTGTTCAAGACAAACCGCCAAATGCAGTAAGTCAAGCCAAAGCAAAGCTATAGGTACTTAGTACCACATAACCTTGTCTATATAAATATAGACAATTCAAACAAGAGTCACACAACAGACTCATACCACGTCCGGAGACAGGGTTGAACTGCTCTGATACCACTAAATGTGACACCCTTCTACCCCGCATGTTAATATAAAACATTTACTTAAAAGAGGTAATTATAAAACATGCATTTATTTGAAAAAGATAAAAACTTGGATAAAAAGGTTTCACATCTCAACAAAAACAACGCGAAAATAACATAGTTTTAAAACAGTAAAGCATAAACAAGATAGATAAAGAAAAACCCAACCCCGATGTCACATACAGAGCTGGTATAACCAAAATCCGGATACATCACGGAAATAAACTAAACAACTAACAAAACAAACAACTATAACTCAGCATTCTAACTATAGTCGTGGCTCCTCAGAGTCACTCCTTCGCTGGCTGATCACCGTCCTTGCATAAGGAAATACATGCAGCAGCGTAGAACCGGGAAAACAGGGGAGTAAGAAATCATGTAAACACAACGGTATGAGAATAGGGAATAAGATGAACATACATCATAGCATGGCATAGCAATATAACAACATACAATATTTATATATCATCATATAATACCATAACAACATGTTAATCATCCAACATATGCTATGCAGTACAATGCAACCTTACTCCACTACTCCATCAATGCATGTGGATCCAACTAACTCATGAAGTCAACTTCGGAGTTACATATCCGTATTGTCCAAAAAGCACCAACACTAGCAGTTCCTCAAACCATGGAAGAACCCCTAGGATAGCCGATGTATCATAACTGGATACGCCACCTCAGGGGCGCACGGTTCAACAAACCATGGGTGAACCACCCGAGAATTGGCCAGATCATCATAACTAGGACGACCTCCCCTATGTTGAACATCACCTTCAACATCAACTCCAATGCTCTATGCAAATGGCATAACAATACACAAGTCAACCATCTCCTTTGCTTGGGGCTAAAAGCACCCAAGACTTATCACCAACATCAACATCGACACCTTAGACCCACACCGTGGGGTCAAGACCCCTTGGCCAAAAAGCACCAAGGTCCAGTATAACAACATCTCGACCAAAAAGCATTGAGAACACTTTGGCCAAAAAGCACCAAAGCGTGACAACGTGCGGTAACCCCTCGGCACCCGCTAACCAACTTATCGGTCTTTTGTTATCTTAAATAATCTTTAATTAGTTATCTAACTTGTTATCATTTGATTAGTGTATTATTACATCATCTGGGGATAATTGGGGTAAACACCCCTTTAATTCGTTAATCTTAAGTTCTGACACGTAGGGGGAAGCACGGGCATACTAAACCCCTAAAGACGGTTGTGCTTGCCACTTAAGTGGGAGCACGGTCGTACTCACGATCCCGCACGGCCGTGCTCAATGCGTGGCCTGTTTTCCGGAATTTAATCGGGAGCACGGCCATGCTCCCCTGCTCAGCACGGCCGTGCACCTGGCGGGCAGGCCATACGTATGGGCAGAATTTAACGTGTTGTTGGAGTTTAGGCTCCTCACCCTCTCAAATCAGATCCTAGGGTCTTAACTAAAACATTCGCCATGAAACTTCACCCCTTACTAACACAGTTCATGTCTTATGAATCTTGGGGAAATTAATCCCTTAATTCCTATGTTAACCAAGAGTCGTAATTAAGTCAAATAGAGTCTTGTTAACATATTCAACATAACGGTAACATCATCATTACGACACCCCTTCTAGGGTCATCACACTGTAACACGTTGCAGAAAATAAAATTCAATTATGCTGGTTACTTTCGAAAAATAACGTTTTCTAATACTTCACTTAATTCCAAAATTGGTGATAATTTTTTTTCCTTTTCTTGTTAACTGACAACATCTAACAACATACAACAACGTTTAGGGCCTTTATCATCATTTTTGTACAAGGTATAAACTATATCGGACCTTTATCAAAACACGCCATTCTTCAAGTTAAGAAAGGAAATAAAAACATAAGGACACATAGTGAAACGTCTATGGCCATATACAAAAATCATGGCTCTCAGTAGCCAGAAAGACTGACGGAATCACTACCCCAAAAATGAGACTACCTACAGCTGGTCATAAACTAATGGTACCCATTGGGAAGACCAGGGTCAATCCCACTCCCTGCCGACGAGTCAGATGAAGACACAAGAAACACCCTCATTGGGTGAATCGTCATCATCATCCAAAGGTATGTACTCGGGTACATCCTCCACGCACTCCTCCGGATCCTCCTGGTTCCCACCACAATCTCCTCTGGTGCTAGCTCAGGTACTGCCTCAGCTAAGGGCTGAACCTCAAGCAGTCCATGATCGATCAGATGATGTACAAGTAGCCATAAAGGAGGTAGAGATACCTCAATCGTCTCCATAGACCTTTTCTCCCTCTGGAGCCCCGTCTCAATCGTGCCCTCTAAAGTGTGTACATGCCCGGTATAGCGAACGACATGGGCTCCGGGTGCATCACCCACGCGTTTATGTTATCTCGCATCCTCAAAATGGAGGCTTCAACCCCCCGTATGGGCTAATGGTATGGTCGGATCCATCTAAACCCGGATACTAACATACCCATACGTAAAGAAGAGCAACAATAAAACATGCGGAACCAATATATGTGAGACACCCCGTTGTACCCCATTGTATTATTACATTAAAACCTTAATATTTATTTACTTAATCACGCGCTTATCGTTGAAAATACGTAAAAATTTAAAACTTAATTAATAATTATACAACTTATGCAGATATAAAAACACACCCAAAACTATATTACATAAATACACATATGTTTAATTATTGCAAAACCAAAACACAGTTAAGGGTACCCTCTCAGAGGATCCCTCACATGTATAAACTTCACTACGGGATATACTTAGCGGAAATATAAATACTCCTTCGACACACTGCCATAATGTATATACTCTAATCGCCATGAATCATAGCTCGACCTCCAAAGATCCGGGATCATACGGAGTTCCATCTAACTCCTCAAAGAATCGGTTCCTCCATCGGGTCTTCTCGCATTTATCACATCATAAATAAAATACAACACATAGAAAGATATAGGGAATAAGAAACAGTTCTATCATCAAAAAGCGGAAAAGATTCATAGTATATCATATAATAAATGTCGAGACAGGCAACACACATAACTAACAAAACATCCTCAAATTCGATATTGTCCTCTACCCTCTCGCTCATGTAGTCTAAACACTTATACTATCATAATTGTCTCTATTCCTTTCACATTCGTTAGTAGTCCATGGCAGTTTGATGCAAAGAACTCGGTATAGTGCCCTTCTATCTTTCGATAGGATAAGACTCAAAGATAGTGCCCTTTCTATCTTTCACCGTATAGGATCCGTATAGTGCTCTTCTATCTTTTGATAGGATATGATTCAGTTTAGTGCTCTTCTATCTTTTGATAGGTTAGAATCTCAATATAGTTCACTTCGTCTTTTGATAGGATAAATCGAATCAACGCGTCATGGACTGAAAAGGTATTTGCATCAAAGCCTCTATATAAATCTCACTATCTCAAATCAATAACAACCTTGTACCTCAAGCTCCCATTAACCTCAACTCGCATTCTATGTCACATCTCATCCATTAGATAACTTAATTAAGCTAGGCACCTCTAAGTCAATTCATTCTCTCACCCAAACAATTATCTCCCAAATAACATATATCCTTACTTAAATATCAGCTAAGCACAATATTAACAACCAGGCAGATCATGCATAGCATAACAATAGAAACTATTCAAATATCTCAATATCATATAAAGTAATTTATCACAACCAAATAATTAACAAAGTCGACTCATCACGGCCTGGCCGTGATAGCCATCACGACCGTGACGCATAACAAAGGCAAGAATTCCACAAAAAGTAACCTCGTCACGACTGGTCATGACAACCATCACGCCGTGATAGACAACAAACATCCTCACTATCATAATTATTCAAACACCAAAACAATAATACGTCACATGCAAATGGAATACCTCAACCAGCGTATCACAGTAAATTTGATAATATAAAATCAAACATCCTCAAATACTTAAAATCAACTTAATGTCGATAAACCTACAATCCCCGAATCACCATTGGTTTTACACAAAAGGTTTCCAATGAGATTTTGGTCTTGTCGATTACTCGACTACTAGTAGGGTTTAGGTCGCCCTACACAATTATTATAGAATATACTACTTATCGTTTTCCGACGATGGAATGGTTCTTTTCCCCACCTGAGCTGACACCTAAATACGCATTACGACGATCCTCTTTATCCCGCCACGAGTTAACACAACCACCTTCAACCAAACAACATAACTATAATTAATCAAATAACAACCATCTATGCTTTAGGGATAGGTTCGGCCAAGACTTAGAAAATAGGTTTAGGGTTATCTTCTTAATGCCATCTTTTGGATCCTAGTTACTAGAGTCTTAACTAACATAGATTACTTATTACAAGACTAAAATTTGAAACAAAATCCTCTAACCTTTAGGGTTAGGGTTTCAGCCAAGGGCTGACTTTTAGGGTTCAAAATACTTAAAATTTCTAATCATGATTAAGTCATGGATTAATGATCCTTGATTAACCTAAATCATGGATTAGTGACTAAACAACTAAAGTTGAAACTCAAAACTTCCTATCTCTTTTAAACAAGGATTCGGCCTCAACATGTTCATAGGTTTAGGGTTCTTAGTTTAATAAACCAACTTGGATTTATTAAGCATACATACTAATAGCTTGATTAACAAGATCATTAATGAAAACCATGAACAAAAACTCTACCAACCTACTTTGATAGATTCGGTCAAGGCTAGGTTTTTAGGAAAGAAATTTTTTATTACATCATGATTTTAGATTTAGATAATATGCATGATATCAAGAAGATAGAAAGTAGTTTCATCATCATTACACTAGTGGAAAATATACATTAGACGGTAAAGGTTTACGTCAGTTAACCAAAAGCTAGACGTTAAAAAGGAGGCAGTGGCAGTTTTGTAAATATCAGACTTCATTAATTCAATTTTAACGTTAGTTGTTTTAATGACTGACGTTAAAAGTGATGTGACTCACTTTTAACGTCAGTTCAATAAAAAACTGACGTTAACAGTGAGCATTTTAACGCCAGTTCGATAAAGCACTGACGTTAAAAGTAAGTCACTTCACTTTTAACGTCAGTCCTTACATCAACAGACGTTAAAGGTTATTTAAATAATTTTTTTATCTAGTATACGATCCCTTCCGCATTGCCTTCCTCAAAGTTTCAGTTTCACATGAATTGCTTTGATGTTTTGTGTTTCTGTTTTGAAAACTAAAATATATGTGCGAAGTATAAGTTGAATCAATAACCCAAACTGGATCTCATTCATGAAGTGTAATACTGATCGATCTGAAAGATTGAAAGGGTTTAAAATCCTATAAAAAGTTACATTGAAAGGGTTTAAAATCCTAAACATTAAAGCTACATCCCATCGTGAGAGTTTTATGAAATATGCCAAAGGGAAAACTATACTCCCAAGACCTCGTAAAACCGGGGGCATGAGAGAGCTCAAGAGAGAGGCAAAAACAGGTGCACTAGATCTGCTTCCAAGCAAAGGCAAGTGGGTTCCAGAGACTTCCATGACGGCCACTTGCTGCCAAAGCTGAGGTTTTGGAACTGTGACCCCGAGCACCTGATTTGCCCTCCAGCAACTGATTCTCCTGAAGGTGATAAGGTGAGCAACTCACATAATGTAGTTTACTCAAACTTATCACCCATGTAATGTAATTTACTCAAACTCAGAAGTTGTTTGACCATTAAGACAAAGACCTTTGAGTATAGGAATAGGAAGAAAGAGTGATGAAGTTAATCTCCACGGCAGAGCCATATTGTGAAGCGTGAAAATTAAAAGGACTAAGGAAGCTATTTATAGGAGCAGGGGATGAAGTTACTAAGCTATTCTGATTTTCTTGAAAACTTATCTATAAACTTAATGCTCATTAAGAGGATTAAGTTACAAGGTGCATGGGTAAGTAGCACAGTAGTCAAAGGAATGAATGTTTTTGTAGATATCTATACACTTTTAACGCCGCTTGTTTAAAAACTCGACGTTAAAAGTGTTTTTAAAATAAAAATATTTATTGTTAACGCCGGTTTTTATACAACCCGACGTTAAAAGTTTGATTTTTACTTCGATTAAAATAAATAGCTGACGTAAATAATCCTATATATTATAAACGTTCGTAATGAATATTGGAAATAATGTAATTAATATACGGGAACTTGACAAACATAAATTAAGTTGACGTTAAAAATGAGGTGGTGGCGGTTTGTAAATATTAAATCACTATTTGCGTCGGTTTCTATAAATAATCGACGTAAATAATTATGAAACTCATTTCATTGGTTGTCATGTCCCCGTTGTCCCTCTTAACGCAGATCACTCCATATAGTACTCGCAGTTTATTTCTAAACCTTTTTTATACAAGTTTATTTTTAATTTTTATTAATTAGCTTGAATTAGTAAACAAATTCTTGTGCAAATTAAAATAAATAAACACTTAACATAAAACAAGTTATATGTATAATCAAATCGTATGACATTGAAGCGATTCATAAGTTAAAATTACATGATTAAAAGATAAAAAATTTCTGCAACATAGCCCTAAAATATAAAAAAGTTTCTGCATCAACATCATTTTCTTCTCATCCCTGTCATCGTAAACTCCAATGGATCGATGCATCACCTCCCTCACTTGAATTCCAAGATGCAAAGTAAATCCTCAGTCACTAGCAAAAAAAGCAAAGTGAAATGGATCTTTGCATCTTTCTTCTTCAGTGGAATTCCTTGATGCATCATCTTGAATCCACAATCACTTGCTTCCAAAGCAAAGTGAAAGGGATGACGGGGATGAAATAAAGTGAGAGAATCACATTACATGATTCACCCAACCTTAATATCCATGTAATGTGATTTACTCAAACTCAGAAGTTGTTTGACCATTAAGACAAAGATCTTTGAGTCTAGGAATGGGAAGAATGAGTGATGAAGTTAGTCTCCATGGCAGAGCCATATTGTGAAGCAGAAATATTAAAAGGATGGAAGGAAGCTATTTATAGGAGGAGTGGATGAAGTTATTAGGCTATTCTGATTTTCTTGAAAACTTATCTATAAACTTAATGCTCATTAAGAGGATTAGGTACGAGGTGAATGGGTAAGTAGCACAGTCGTCAAAGGAATGAATGTTTTTGCAGAAACTAATAAACTTTTAACGTCCGTTGTGTAATACAACTGACGTTAAATATATGACCTTTAACGTCAGTTCTTACTAACAACTGACGTAATAAGTGTGAGAGTTTTTAACGTCAGTTTCTTAAGACAACTGACTTTAAATATGATATTTAACGTCAGGTTTTACTAAAAACTGACGTAAAATGTTGTTTTATTTTAATTATAACGTTTACACCCGCGTGCCTTCTCCACTTCTCTGTACGTCTCTTTTCTCTTTTCATCACTCTCAACCCTCACTCTCGCTCTCACTCTGCCCTAATCGCAAGCTCATCTCCACCGCAACCGTCGCGAGGGCTTCTTCGCCACCACCGTGAGGTACACTCTTAACCCCTAACTCTGTCTTTCCCGCTCATTCTTTGCAATAACTTGACATCTCTCTTTCCCCTTCCCGCGCACTAACTCTCCTTGTCCCTCTGCTCTCAGTAACCACATCGAACGTTGACCACCACTCGAGCTTCCCCCCACCACCACGCGAGCGCCTATTTCTGGTGAGTCTTTAGGGCACATTTTTTTATTTTTGGTTTTGAGTGCATGCATGTTGCTCTGCTGGTTGAAACTGTAGTCTCAGTAGTTGAAACTTGAAACTATGAGTTTGAGTTGTTTGGAATGTCTCTATTTTTGGTTTTGAGTGTATGTTGAAACTGTAGTCTCAGTAGCTGTAACTTTAAACCGTGAGTTTGAGTTGTTTGGAATGTCTCTATTTTTGGTTTTGAGTGCATGTTGCTCTGCTGGTTGATCTGTCAAGGCCGTGATCAGTTCGGCCTATGAGTATCTGGTTCAGTTGGCACGTTACGGCCGTGATGGACATCACGGCCAGGCCGTGACCAGTGCTTGGCAATCTTCAAAAACTATAGTTTTCAATCTCCCGTATTGTTCTTATATTGGATATATAGATGTTTTGTATATCTACAGGACCTATCTAGTTATTTTTATTTATACTTCTGTATTTATTTTGAGTTATAACCTATGTTAATACATATATATTGTTTCTGAACAGGCATACATATGGATTGGTCGGATAGCCCACATGCACGGGAGGACACTGTGGGGGTTTCGCAGGACCCGATCACGCCTACGCCTGATTCTAGTGTAAGTTTACATGTTATATACTATCTTTAGTCCTTATTTTTAATGTAAGTTTATAATGTTACAACCCTCTATTTTATCATTTTTTTGTCCATACAGACATCACAGGCTCATAGGAAACGGGGTAGAGGAGCCACCTCGTTTAAGAAACTAGAGAAGGACAGGCAGAGCGAACAGAAGCTTGAGGTGTCCTTTGATGCTAATCTAAATGCCCAGGGACCCCGTGCTAAAGAATTTAATAAGTTGGTGTTTCTACAAGCGAAGTAGCACATAAGCATCAACTACAACCACTGGAATGACGTTCCACAGAACGTTAAGGATCAGATTTGGGAGGCTATCATGGTATTTTACCTTTACATTCGTTTGATTTACATTATTAGATAATTATCCGAGTTATAATCCATCCAGTTGTTATATATGTATCTAATGTGTAGGTAGCTTGGACTGTGCCAAATGACGAGGATCATCGTCATAAATGTATGAAAATGGCATCAAAGCGTTGGAATGGGTTCAAGCATGATCTTACTAGGTACTATGTATCTGGGAAGAAGCGGCTTGATAAAATGTTCTCGGATTATCCCTGGATTGATCAGGATACTTGGGATATGTTTGCCAGGAGTCGACAAGATGGAGAATTTCAGGTTGGTTGATTAAGTTAATTTTGTATGCTTATTATAGATCATTTAAATGTATTTAATTATGTGTTTTTGTTTGAATAGGCTAAGGCAAATAAGGGTCGGCAGAATCAGGCGAAGAACGTCCACCGCCACACCATGTCTCAGGGTGGGTACCAGACTCGGATCGAGCAGATGATGGCGGATAGGCTGAGGGCGAAGTAGAAGAGCACTCTGCTAGGATTGAAAGAGGAGAGGTGCCTGAGGGCACACCATCAAGTCCTCCGTCGGACATCGACCGCGAGGATGTCTGGTTAGCCGGCCGCTTGACAAAGACGGGATCTTTTAAAGTTGATGCCACTCGCGAAGTGGCAGATAAGATTGTAAGTAAATAATTAACTTGATTTCAATTGATATTTGTATAGATATTTGCAACACTTTTCACTTGCACGTTTTTTCATTTTTTTTCATTGTAGATGGATCTTAAAGCAAAATCCTCCCAGGGCGCATTCGTCCCTTCTGGACGGCAGGACGTCTTGATGACTGCTTTAGGCAAGAAAGACCATCCTGGTCGGGTTCTCGGTGTTCCTGGGAACGTGACCATCAAACAATATTATGGCAAGTCTGCTTCACGAAAAAGGGTGGTCAATGAAGCATCAATTTTGGCTGACATTACTCAGCACCTCATGTCCAACCCAGATATTACAACACATCTGATGCAAGGCTTAATATCCAACCCAGAATTCAAGCAGGCACTTGCCAGAGAGCTTTCCTCCGTCGGTACATCCCAGGACACCGCAGGGCTTGCCAACCCTTCACATGTGAGTACAAAAGAGAGTTTTAGTAGGGCACATGTGGAGGACGATGAGTTGGCAGCTAGGGAGCGGGAGTTGGAAGTCCAGTGCCATGAGCATGAGTTGGAAATGAAAAGGCGTGAGCTTGAGTTGGACTCCAAACGACGTGAGCTCGAAATGTTAGCAAAGGTATTTATTCATTATTAATGTCCAAATTAGTCAAATAATTACTTGTGTTTTTTTTAATTATCAAAAACTTATCTATTTTATTTTTCCTAAACTGAAGGCCAAGTCGACGTCGGTGTCGTTGTCACCTATCACTCGTTTGTTCTCTGTTGAGTCACCGGCAAGTGTACCGGGTCGTCGCAAGTAATAAAATAAACACGGTAAGAATTTACCGAGGTCGAACACAAGGTTTGGGGTACCAATTCTACCAATTCGCGGGAAATCCGATATGTTTGGTCAAGAGAGGAAAGTGGTCGAGAGAGAGATTAAGATCGCAATCTAAATTAACAAATCAAATAAAGCTAATTAACTAAAAATCAGGAATTAAAATGCCCAAGGTCACAAATCCACCTACCCAATCATGTATACCCAAGTGATGATGAATTCCTCCCTAAGTTCAATTACAATGTCAACCGGGACCCCCAAATTCTCCTAAATCCACTGTCGTGCTCATTAGGACGTATTCGAAGATTGGATCAATTATTTACTAGGTATCATAACCCTAATCATCAAACTCTGTTAATTCTTGTTCCCTATAAGGTTGCACTAATCTCTTACCCACTGTCGTGCAATATTCAATTAGTGATCCCAATTCAAGTTCTAAAACGTGAATCGCCGATCAGCCTCAACACGTTTAACTAGTCAATCACGCTAGCATATGATCAACGCAATCAAATCAGAATTGGAAAACATCAATTGAGAAAGGGGAGAAAAACATACATCACATCGGATCTACACCGCTATGGGTGGCTTCATTGTTCCCTCAGAAGAGGGGATTAGTTCCTCATGCTCATAGACAAACAATCGGACATAACCTCCATACTACAATAAGAAAAAGAAAAGCGGAGACGCAGCTCCAAAGAGACAAGAAACTAGCCTAAACGCTACTCTAAATAGTGGAAAAAAACTAGGATTAAAATCTAATCCAGAGAGCTCCCAATTATGATCTGAAATAGCCTATAAATAGGGATTCTGGTTCTCAGCCGCTCGCGGGGCGAACAATATTTCACGAGGCGAACATCAGTTTTGGCGCGCTTTCAATTTGGATTCTAGCGAGGCGAAAATGTGTTCGCGGGGCGAGTCTCCAAACCTTAATCTGTCACAGCCGTGACCTTCATCACGGCTAGGCCGTGATGGTCTCTGTCTTCCAGGGTCTTCAAACTCTCGCGGGGCGGGCTTACTCTCGCGGGGCGAGACTTCAAACTTCAATCTGTCACAGCCGTGACCTTCATCACGGCTAGGACGTGATGGTCTCTGTCTTGCAGGTCTTCATGATTCGCGAGGCTAGAATATTATCGCGGGGCGAGACAGAATTGATGAAGTTGCTGCTTAGCTGATCTTCAGGCTCGCGAGGCGAGCATCCACTCACGGGGCAAGCATCTCCAGAATGGCAATTTCCACTATTTCTTGACTTTCCTTGACTCCCGGAGCTTCACTTCTAACCCGAAACAATAAAAAAAGACACAAAAAGCGTAATTCTATTCAAAATAGACTAAAACTACTAAAAATGCCTAGAACGAGTAAAAGTCTACTTAGGAACAAAACAAGGCCAAATTTGGGCGAAAACGAGATTGAACTCGAATAATTAGAACGAAAACCACAGTCCATCTAGTTATAAAACTAGATAAGCCAGAGGCTTATCAAAACACCCCAAACTTAAACCTTGCTTGTCCCCAAGCAAGCTAAAACTCAAAAATGACTCAAGACTTGGCAAGCTTAAGGGATTCAATCGATTTCGCACAAATTTCATGCAATCAAAACAATTTTTCTCCAATGATTTCCCCCCTACATCAACGTAATACCCACATTCATTTACTTTAAACAATTGAGAACTTCATCATTCATGCAATCATTAATCTAAGTTGAGGATCAGAGTTACACACAAAAGGAAGATCACCAATTTCAAACAATTGCCTTCCTCACAAGGGTATTTAGTAATTCACTCATTCGCTCAAATTCGTCTAGGCTATCAACTTTTCACTCAATTTCACATATCAAGAGCACTTCCAATGAATTTGATTTTTATCTCAAAAATGGTTCCCACGAAAACATGCATGCAACATCAGAAGGTCTTATAAAGGTTGTAATGGGGCCTGGCTGAGGGTAGGATATTCAAGGATACTAGGCTTAAGTCCCTAGGAACTAAGAGAGCATGAGCATTTGACACATATTCAACTCAAATTCCTTTTTCCATTTTTCTTTTTGCCTCGGGTGACTACAACTTTTCCTTGCTATTTTTTTTCTGTTTTGCCCCTTTTCTTTTGGCACTATTTTTTTTTTGCCTTGGGTTTCAACCTTTATTTTTCTTTTTCTCAACCCAAAATGACATATCACCTTGTAGCCACCCCAAACTTAGTTTCTCACACCCTTCTCTTGCTTCGCTTCCATGCTCTCCTAATCCTAAGATTGGGTTAACATGGTTTTTAAGATTTTGGCTTATAATATAGGGTCATCAAGAAACAATAGGCTAATTAGGATCAACGGGGCTAACTAGGGAATATGCATTAGGGATGGTTCTTTTCAGGCCAAGAAGTTATTTCAAAGAAAATTGCCTAAATCATATGATGCAACACATAGACATGCAAACCATAAAGAGATTCAAGCAAATTCGGGAAAGTGCAACTTAAATGTGATTCACACAATCAAAAACAAAGTTGGAGGCTCAAATCCTCACCTGGACATTTTTGCAAATTGTTTGACCGAGATACAATTCCTAGTGTGTGCACCCCCTCACCCCAAACTTATCATAAATCAAGTAATCACAATAAAATTCTCAAAGTTCAGTTTTCAATTTTTCACATGGGGATCAACTTTTCTAATTTCAGAACCTAGGGGGAAATCATCGATGGTCAAAATAATTCATGCAATCAATCTATGCTCAATTTAATCAAAATCCAACAAGCTTGCCAACACACTATTCATACACAAACTCTTGATCTTCTCAAATTATTCAAGAGTGACAAACAAAAAAAAACAAAAACAAAAACAAAAGCAAAACAAAAGTGAGGAAAGGAGAGGGTACTCCCTGGTCAAGTTTCCATGGTTGCCTCCTCATCCAATTGGTCTCACGGGCTCCCTTCTGTTGCATAGCATCCTGGAAGAACTCCTGCAAATTAAAACCTTAATTGCAGATTCGCGAGGCGAGATACCACTCGCGAGGCGAATTTGGAAAAATTGTTTTCACACTTTCCAGAATAGCGAGGCGAGTAGTATCTCGCGAGGCGAATCTGGAATTCCAACAAATGATGATGCCCAGAATCGCGAGGCGAAAGAAGCCCTCGCGACGCGAGACAGAAACTTGAGCAAGCCTCTGAGATTCAGGGCTTCTGTCTCGCGTGGCCACAGTGGATTCGCGTGGCGAATCAAGCACCATCTTTTTTTTTTACTTTTTTTAATATAAATGAAAATGACAGAAACTAAAAATAAAGGATACCTAGCTTGGGTTGCCTCCCAAGTAGCGCTTGTTTAACGTCCCGAGCTTGACTCAAGTCGCCACTAAGGGTTATTCCGGAGGAAGAAACTGCTTGTAATTTGGGACTGATTCCCCATGGTAATGCCTTATCATTTGCCCATTCACCGTGAAGTTACCAGAGGCCCCTTCTAACTCTACTGTTCCGTGAGGACAACTTGGAGGACCTTGAATGGTCCCGACCACCTCGACCTTAGCTTTCCCGGAAAGAGTTTCAACCTTGAATTGTCAAGAAGTACCGCTTGCCCCGGCTCAAGCTCCTTAGGCAAGATGTGTTTGTCCTACCCATCCTTAGTCCGCTTTTTGTGGTTTGCTTGCTTGCGGATCCCGGACAACTCATTTAAATCCCAAAGCCCTCTATAATCGACACATACTCTCCACTCCGTGATGGTCCCTTTTGGGATCAACTGGTTGTTTTCGTTGACCACCACAGTTGTGCCACCTTTCAACTTCGATGCTTTATCCTCTTTTTCCATGCCCTTGTTGTTGCGCTCTTCCCTTGCACATTCATCCCTTGGGGAACTCGGTAAGGCTTCCATGTCTTTCAACCACTCGAGATAGACCTCATCCCCCAAAGGGTCTTTTTTCTCACTATCATCATCATGGGATTTTACCAACACTTGAGCAAGTGAAGAACCATGGGCTTCTCTAGTTGCCTTTGCCTTGACAGTTGGATCCACCATATCCACTCGATACACTTCCGACCTCTCTGCAGGGTGCTTCATTGCTTCAAAGAGATTGAAGACTACCTCATCATCTTGCACCCTTAGAGTGAGTTTCCCTTGTCGCACATCTATCAAGGCACCCCCAGTGGCCAAGAAGGGCCTACCCAATATGAGAGGGATCTAGGCGTATTCATCCATATCAAGCACTACAAAGTCCGCCGGAAATATGAGCTTGTCCACCTTTACTAACAAGTCTTCGACCACCCCATAAGGATATTTTATAGAGCGATCGGCTAGTTGGAGCGACATCCGTGTATCCTTGAATTCTTTGATCCCCAACCTCTTCATCATAGAGAGGGGCATCAAGTTGATGCTTGCCCCTAGATCACATAATGCCTTCCCTACAGTCATCCCCCCAATGGTGCATGGTATCGTAAAAGAACCGGGATCCTTCAACTTTGGAGGTAGTTTTCTTTGAAGAATGGAACTACACTCCTCGGTCAAAGTAACCGTTTCCTCATCCACTATTCTCCGCTTCTTGGAGAGAAGCTCCTTCATAAACCGGGCATAAGATGGCATTTGTTCCAAGGCTTCCGCAAATGGAATGTTAATTTGAAGTTTGCGGAAGACATCAAGGAATCTGTTAAACTGCTTATCCTGTTGAGGCTTCTTCAATCTTTCAGGATACGGTACCTTCATGTAGGGCAGGAGGTCTTGGGGTTCAACCCACTTCTTCTTTCGGAACTCTTCATCCATAAGCTTCAGCCTTCCCCCTTGCTCTGGTGCCTTGTCACTTGCCAACTCCTCTTTCTCAGGTTGCTCTTCCTCAACATGTGGTTGTTCCGGGGCCTTGTCTTCCTGAGAACTAGTTGCACCCCTGTTAGATCCCAACACCTTACCGCTCCTAATTGTTATGGCATTGCAATGGTTCTTAGGGTTGTTCTCGGTATCACCTGGGAAAGTGCCTGGGGGACGCTCATTCAGTTGCTTAGCGAGCTGAGCTATCTGCATCTCTAGATTCTGAATTGTTGACCCCGTGTGAGTTGCCAACTTATCAATGATTGCACCTGTGTTGATTACCATCTTTTCCATTGCCGTATTCATCTTCTCAAAACCCAACTCCCAAGGTTGCCTTCCACCATCTGTTATTTGCAACTGATTAGGCCCCGGAAGAGCCTGCTGAGTATTGCGCTGCTGAATTCCAATGTTCGGCCTCAGACCCTGTTGAGGTTGTTGCCAATTCTGTTGAGGATGTTGTTGACCGGCTAGACCACCATTAGCATCACTCCAAGCGAAACCCGGATGGTCTCTCCTCATATAGCCCCTATTCTGATTCTGACTGTTCCTCTGATAGTTGTTCTGGGGCACGCTGTCATAGAAATTGTGGCATGAGTCCACATGTTCTCGAGAGAAGTTGAACGGATAGCTCTGAGTGTCATGATTTCCATTACAATTATCACAACCCGGAGGCATTCCCTCATGGACCGCATTAACCTTCTTGTTCTCTGACAAAGCCGCAACTTGCATCTTCAATGATTTAACTTGCTCTAGAATGACTTCCATTGTTGCAGAACTGACTCCACTTGAGGTTTCCCTACCACGGTTGTAATCATTGTACGACATCTTCTCTAATAAGGCCCATCCATCCTCAGCTGATAAAAAGGAAAAGGAACCGCCAGCTGCGACATCACAATTCATCTGATAACGTCCCCTTAACCCGTTAAAGAAATGTTGAACTTTGGAGACCGGGTCAAAGAAAGCTGAAGGACATCTTCTCAAGAGCACATTGTATCTCTCCCAAGCTTCATTAAAAGTTTCATCCTCTGTCTGTCTGAAAGATGTAACGGCTACTCTTGCTTGTGCCGCTTTCTGAGGAGGAAAATACTTAGTTAGGAACTTTTGTGCCATTTGCTCCCAAGTTCTGATACTGTTCCTATCCAAGCTGTCAAACCAATCGCGAGCGACATCCCTAAGAGAGAGAGGGAATAGTTGCAAGCGGAACTCATCCTGAGAAACACCTCTTGTCTTCTGCAAGTCACAAGCTTCAAGGAAGTGGGTGATGTGCCTGTGAGGGTCTTGTCTTCCACTCCCATCAAACTGATTCTCACGGATATAGGCTGTGATACATCCCTCCACTCTGAAGGAGTCTGTATTGAGGTTGCCTCTCACGATGGAAGAATCACAATCACCCAAGTTGGGTAGACTGTACTCGAAGAGAGGCTTGTAACGAGGAGGAGGAGAGGGAGGATTTTCTTCTTCCATTCTCTCAAGATCACTCGCTTCAAGCCTTTTTCTTTCTCTGACTTCCTTCCTTAAGCGCTTCTCGGTCTTGGTGATCTCCGAATCAAATAGTAGGTCCTCTTGTGATAGGGTACCTCGCATACAAAAACACGGCAAGACCAAGTGGAATCAAAGAAGTAGAGAGAAATAAATAAATAAATAACAGAAAAATAAAAATAAAATCACTTAACCAATCAATCAAATTCCCTCAAAATTAGGAAAATTGGTTGTGTCAATCCCCAGCAACGGCGCCAAAAACTTGTTGAGTCACCGGCAAGTGTACCGGGTCGTCGTAAGTAATAAAATAAACACGGTAAGAATTTACCGAGGTCAACCACAAGGATTGGGGTACCAATTCTACCAATTCGCGGGAAATCCGATACGTTTGGTCAAGAGAGGAAAGTGGTCGAGAGAGAGATTAAGATCGCAATTTAAATTAACAAATCAAATACAGCTAACTAACTAAAAATCAGGAATTAAAATGTCCAAGGTCACAAATCCACCTACCCAATCATGTATACCCAAGTGATGATGAATTCCTCCCTAAGTTCAATTACAATGTCAACCGGGACCCCCAAATTCTCCTAAATCCACTGTCGTGCTCATTAGGACGTATTCGAAGATTGGATCAATTACTTACTAGGTATCATAATCCTAATCATCAAACTCTGTTAATTCTTGTTCCCTATAAGGTTGCACTAATCTCTTACCCACGGTCGTGCAATATTCAATTAGTGATCCCAATTCAAGTTCTAAAACGAGAATCGCCGATCAGCCTCAACACGTTTAACTAGTCAATCACGCTAGCATATGATCAACGCAATCAAATCAGAATTGGAAAACATCAATTGAGAAAGGGGAGAAAAACATACATCACATCGGATCTACACCGCCATGGGTGGCTTCATTGTTCCCTCAGAAGAGGGGATTAGTTCCTCATGCTCATAGACAAACAATCGGACATAACCTCCATACTACAATAAGAAAAAGAAAAGCGGAGACGCAGCTCCAAAGAGACAAGAAACTAGCCTAAACGCTACTCTAAATAGTGGAAAAAAACTAGGATTCGGATCTAATCCAGAGAGCTCCCAATTCTGATCTGAAACAGCCTATAAATAGGGATTCTGGTTCTCAGCCGCTCGCGGGGCGAACAATATTTCACGAGGCGAACATCAGTTTTGGCGCGCTTTCAATTTGGATTCTCGCGAGGCGAAAATGTGTTCGCGGGGCGAGTCTCCAAACCTTAATCTGTCACAGCCGTGACCTTCATCACGGCTAGGCCGTGATGGTCTCTGTCTTCCAGGGTCTTCAAACTCTCGCGGGGCGGGCTTACTCTCGCAGGGCGAGACTTCAAACTTCAATATGTCACAGCCGTGACCTTCATCACGGCTAGGACGTGATGGTCTCTGTCTTGCAGGTCTTCATGATTCGCGAGGCGAGAATATTATCGCGGGGCGAGACAGAATTGATGAAGTTGTTGCTTAGCTGATCTTCAGGCTCGCGAGGCGAGCATCCACTCGCGGGGCGAGCATCTCCAGAATGGCAATTTCCACTATTTCTTGACTTTCCTTGACTCCCGGAGCTTCACTTCTAACCTGAAACAATAAAAAAAGACACAAAAAGCGTAATTCTATTCAAAATAGACAAAAAACTACTAAAAATGCCTAGAACGAGTAAAAGTCTACTTAGGAACAAAACAAGGCCAAATTTGGGCGAAAACGAGATTGAACTCGAATAATTAGCACGGAAACCATAGTCCATCTAGTTATAAAACTAGAATTGCCAGAGGCTTATCATTCTCACTTGATGAGGATTATGCGTTTGAGATTTTTGAATGTCCATTGGAGCACGATGGATGGGTGGCACGCCCAGATCAGCGGAGGATATTTACCTTATGTGGTGATGATCTCGGGAACGCCTGCAGAAATAGCGTCTGGATGAACAGCAATGTTTTCAGTCTCTTGTGCACGTAAGTTAATTTTAATTTTATATCTTATTTATTTTTGGTATTTTTCCATTTAATAATTTATTTTAATTTCAATATATATTATGTAATTAACATCCACACCTTTTCATATCTTAGGTATCTCCATCGTCTTCAGCTTGATAAGGGCATTGCATCAGTTTACGGTTTGTTAGATCCGTCAATCCTTCTGCCCGATTTCTTTACTGGCGATGCATTGAGTAAATACTTAGGGAACTTGTTGGGAGACAATCCAAAAGAAATATATCTGGCTCCCTACTATATGAAAAACCATTGGCAGTTGTTCGTACTTCACCCGTCTAGGCATAGAGTCATATTCTTCTGCTCTCAACACCAAGATCCACCACCGAAGGTGGTGGATGCTGTAAATAAGTAAGTAACTAATCTTAAATTTAATTTAAGTTTTAATATCAGTTGTTTTTAGTTTATTACACACATGATATATGAATTTGTTAATTGATCGACATGATTATTTGTTTATGATAGCGCGCTGAAGGCGAGTAGTATAAGTTGCGCCAACGGGAGAAGTAGGACTTCTAAGGCTAAAGCAAATCCTGTATGGAACATCATAAAGGTTTGGTAGTTTATTTATCAAATAATTAATATTATAATTACGAATTTATATGTATATTCAACTGACGTTGAAATTAATTTTGTTGGTAGTCTCGATTTCAAATTGACGGGTGGTCGTGCGGCTATTATGTGATGCTTCATATGCTGAACATAGTCTCCGCATCTATTACGGATGGATGGAATAAGGTAATATTTAAACAACTTGTTAAATTATATATTATAGTTTTGAAGATGACTTGCATTGATGTTATTGTTATTATTTGAACGTGTCTAGGCATTTATCGACCAATCGCCTATTCAAGAAGATGAGTTAAGAGACTTGAGGATGCGCTTCGCCGAATTCTTCTTCAAGTATGCGGCTGAAAAAGGAATTGACAAGATACCTCCGCAATACTTAGATAAATAGTTTTTTTGTTAGACTTTAGAAACTAATTAATAACATGTATATATATATCCTTAGATTGATAGTTTTGTTTTTTAGACATTGGAACTAAAATTTATTTATATATATACATGGGTTTTGGTTTTAAGTCCCCCCATTGTTCCATTTTTCCTTTGCAATTCTGTAATGTGTGTGATATTCTGTGTTACTGGGATATTTACTGAATGCAGGGATAGCTGAGGGGAGTGATATTTTAAAACTGAATTAAAAAAAAAACCAATTAACGTTAGTTGTATCAAACAACTGACGTTAATAGTATTTTATAAAATATAAAGCACACTATTAACGTCAGTTGTTTATTAAAACTGACGTTAAAATTAAACCTTTAACGTCAGTTCTTCATAACCACTGACGTTAGTTTTAACAAAATTAACGCCGATTGTCTTAAAGAACGACGCGTTAATAGTTTTATGTTTAACGTCGATTGTTTAAAAAACCGGACATTAATTTTGTAAAAATTAACGTCGGTTTTGTTAAGGAACTGACGTTAATAGTTTTATATTTAACGTCGGTTCTCAACTGACGTTAAAATATTAACTATTAACGCTACCGTATTTACGTCGATCAAGATTCGGCGTAAAAAATCAATTTTAATCGACGTAAAAAGCACTTATTGCACTAGTGTTAGATTTTTCTAGAATTTATTATGACTTTTCAAAGTTCTAGGGTTAGAAACTTGAAAATGATGAACACATATAAAACAAACTTTGAATCAAGAAACTTGCTAAAGAACATAGGCATGATTAAGGAAGAAGATTAGGATTTACCTCTTGAAAATAAATGACAAAGGAAATCCAAGAAACTTGCTTCACAAATCTATCACTAAAAGACTTATAACTTTAGGGTTTTTGAACAAATGACAATAGAAACTAAGTGAAAAGTGAGGGTATGGTATTTATAGAGCTTGCTTGCGCCATCTTGGGAAGGATCTAGAAGTGATGAGTTGTCTTGCTAAAAGGATTAAAATGCAAATACTTCCTAGGGACCATTTTGCAAAGATTCCAAAAGTTTAAGGACTAGTTTGCAATTTGCCAATAAATTGTCATGATGACTTTTTACCACATTTAATGTGAGCTTATCTTGACTAACTTTGGCTGAATTTATGTCATAGATATTTTTAAGAAAAATCATGAAGGTTGAAGAAAAATCAAGAATGTTGAAGAACAAAGTGGAAGAATGTAGAACATTCTAGAAAATATTGGTTCATCCAACAACAAATGAGGGCAGCCTTCAATCCCTCATGGGCTTGCGCATGGACTTGGTAAATTTGGGCTTGGATTCACTTTTGTGGGGCCCACTTAAAGATTTAAGCATTAAGCTTCACTTAGGAAACTTGTATAGTTTCAAATAGGCTTTATGGAATCAATCCATGAACTAGGAAATTTGGGCTTCATAGCCACGTCCATTAAGAGATTGGGAACAAGGATTCTATCCCAATTCACTTAAAAAAACTTAGAAACTAACTTAGGGACAATAGGGTAATTAATAGAAAGTTCAGGGACTTAAGCATAAAATTCCTAAATTTTCACTCTAACCCTGTGGAACCTTCTAGACTTAAAAATATAATTCATCCCCTTGAATCATCTCAAAATCCTAATCTATCAGCTCTTAGAAACTCCAAAATCCCTTCCGTCGTCTACCCGATTACGCGTTTCACCCGAAAAAACATAATTTATTTTATTTTTTCTGAAATAATTCTAAAAATACGAAATTGTAGGAAATAAAATACTAAACTTAAGTCTTTCGTTCACGAATTAAAATTAGGTCTTTTGAGCAGTATTATTATACTGTCAATGGAATTCACGGGCCGGGTTTCACTTGACTTTCCAACCTAAATTTTAATCGTAGCTTCCTACATTCAATTAGGATTGAGTAGTAACTCCGTTTATTTAAAATAATTTTCTAATACTCATATAAATATATACAAATAATCGTTCGCAATTCGATTATTTTGAAACAGTGAAAATCGGGCTGTTACATTACTACCCCTCTTAGAAAAAAATTCCGTCCTCAAAATTTCTTAACTCAACACTAGACATCATCTTGTAATCTTATCTTAATCTAAAGCTCCATCAATATATTTCTCATTCTATTTATCCTCGAACTTATCCCTCACTATATTCTATTCCTTGTTCTTATCCTTTCCAACTTGATCTAACGTCCTTAAAGGACATAATCAAAACTTAATCCCTTCCTCTTCTCACTACTGATCCACTAAAGAATCTTATTTCAACATCTAACAACCGTAATTAACACCACAATCGAACTACCCTAGCTTCCTACTTCATGTATCCCAATCACAGTCTTAGTTCCTTAGAATGTATTTCACTATTCTAGATTATATCAAAATCACACCTTTCAAGTCTCCAAATAAACATCTCAACACTCCGTAAGATATATTGCAATCAAAAGATCAACACCTATTAGGATTATCTAACTTAACAAATTTGAATTTCTCTAGTAACCTCGATTTACATCATAAATCATTTTTTCTTCTCATATTCAACTTAGGTGAAATTACTATATACATGTTTGTTTACTCTTCCCAAACTCATATAATCCATCTTAACTACGATCCTTAGTCATTGCCCTAGGTTCCATAATGATATTATGCCTCGATCAACATTTGACTTATAGTAATTGTCTTACTCACTGATATTGATCTTAACGGTTCACATCCTACCAGTCACAACTATACCTCAACAAAACTCTCATCACTTTCTTGTCTATCATGCTACTTAGACAAACAAACAAAGTCTACCAGATATCAAATACATACCTTGTATAAGATCCCGGATTGAGCATTCTGCTCCCCTCACGGTAAACACTCTTTCAGCGGCCTGAGGTCTGACCATCTGTTGTCCTGCTGCTGGAACTCCTTTTCCAGCTCCACCTCTCTAAACACTGGTGTACAACATATAATGCTACATAAAACTGGAATATATATGCCATATAACTATTAACTATCGCGTCGGGACTCGCTACCCAACTTCTAACCATAGTTAAAATCCGATGTGGATTCAACTAGACACGGCCAATAACAACAACCTAGACCTCACAGTCCGATTAGAATCAAACTGCTCTGATACCACCAAATGAGACACCCCGTTGTACCCCATTGTATTATTACATTAAAACCATAATATTTATTTACTTAATCGCGCGCTTATCATTGAAAATACGTAAAAATTTAAAACTTAATTAATAATTATACAACTTATGCATATATAAAACACACCCAAAACTATATTACATAAATACACACATGTTTAATTATTGCAAAACCAAAACATTGTTAAGGGTACCCTCTCAGTAGGATCCATCACAGGTATAAACTTCACTACAGACATACTTAGCGGAAATATAAATACTCCTTCAACACACTGGCCATAATGTATATACTCTAATCGCCATGAATCACAGCTCGACCTCCAGCATCCGGTTCATACGGAGTTCCATTTAACTCCTCAGCAATTGGTTCCTCCATCGGGTCTTCTCGTACGATCACATCAGAAATAAAATACAACACACAGAAAGATATAGGTAATAAGAAACAGTTCTATCATCAAAAAGCGGAAAAGATTCATAGTATATCATACAATAAATGTCAGAGACAGGCAACACACATAACTAACAAATCATCCTCAAATTCTGATATTGTCCTCTACCCTTTTCTCATGTAGTCTAAACACTTATAATATCATAATTGTCTCTATTCCTTTACATTCGTTAGTAGTCCATGGCAGTCTGATGCAAAGAACTCAGTATAGTACACTTCTATCTTTTGATAGGATAAGACTCAGTATAGTGCCTGATCAGCCTCTGGCTCGACTACTTTCTGACTAGTAAAGACCATGGTTTTACTCGAGTTATATCTCGTTTTCACCCAAATTAGATTAAATTGTCTTCAAGCAACATTTTGAGTCTGTAAAGTATTTTTAGGTTAATTTAGTTGATTTAGAGTCAAATAAAGCACTTACTGCTACCTCTTGTTTTCAGGTTAATAAAGAGAAGCAATTCTGGAGTTTTTCGTCCCGCGAGCCTGAAGCCTCACTGTGCCAGAGATGCCATCCTCTCTGTATCGCCCCGCGAATCACTGTCTCGCCCCGCGAGAAATCCAACCCTGAAGGAAAGAGACCGTCACGGCCTAGCTGTGATGAAGGTCACGGCTGTGACAGATTGGAATTTGAAGTCTCGCCCCGCGAATAATCAGCTCGCCTCACGAGAAAGCCAAACAATGAAGATCTAACACTTAAGATTCGCCTCGCGAATCATGTCTCGCCTCGCGAGCGAGCGTAACCCAGAATCTGTATTTATATATGTTTTAAGGCAGAACTGAGAGATCTCTTTCATCATCTTCTTTTCTTTTAGATTAGGACGGCTGCGAATTTAGGTTTAGAGTTTTGTGTTCCCTTTGTAATGGAGAACTAGTCTCCTTGATTGGTCTACTGTGATCGGGTTCCATTGACGCTTGAGGTTTTGTAATTCCTAAACTTAATGCTTTTCTCTTTCAATACTATTCTATATT
The DNA here is from genome assembly GCA_030762895.1 of Sophora flavescens. Lineage (NCBI taxonomy): Eukaryota > Viridiplantae > Streptophyta > Magnoliopsida > Fabales > Fabaceae > Sophora > Sophora flavescens. Next base: position 244,221,613 of record CM061063.1, on the reverse strand, counting down.
CTCGTGTTTGCTTAATTCACGAAGAGCTTAATCCGTTTGCTTAATTCGGAATTAGGAACATATGTCTCGTAGCGTTAGTTTCACTTGTTAATTGATGTTACAATCGAAAAGGGATTAGAATCCGCTTAGGGCTTGGACTTATATGAACCAATGATAGTGGGAAACCGAAAGCAGTAGGTTGATCGTTTAGCTTATTTGGTAATTATTTAGTTTGCATAGTTTTCTGCTTTGTTTTCTTTATTTAATTTCAAATCCAACCCCCCCCCCCAAAAACTGACTTTTCTGTTAATAAGAACCCAAGAGTCCTTGTGAGACGATACTCGAGTTGTCGCCCCCTAATTACATATTTTTACAAACCGCTCGCTTTTTGACGCGTGTGCGACAGCGTGTCAAAATTGGTGCCATTACCGGGGACTCTTGTTGTTATTAACAGAAAATAATATTTCAAAAAAAAATTGCATTGCTGAATTAGTTACGACTGCTTGTCTGGTTGTGAATGTTAGTACGCCCCATGGATAATTACATGTATGGTTATATGCCTAATGTTTATTATGAGCCACCATGCATATATTATCCTAACTTTGCTGGAAGTTATGAGTTTAGCAGTGGTTTTGACATGATTGGAGTGAATGAGGAGCAACCTTTCTATCATAGCCAACATGGAGGAGAACGCGGCAGCTTGGATGAGATTGCCTCTTTGGTGCATCAAATGACAGTAAGCCAGCACCAATATCAGCCTGACCCTACACTACACCCGCTCAGTCTGGAAGAATTGGTGCAATAGATGGCAGAGAATAATCAACGGATGGCAGAACAAAATCTTGAATCCCAACAGAGGATAGAAGCTGATTTTCAGGAGTTAGCCGCTCAAATTGATCACATTGCCTCCACCTCGGCTACACTGCAAACTCAACGTCTCCTTGAGGAACATACAGATTCACAGATAGTTGTTCTTGACAATACTTCCTCTGAGGATAATTTTGACAATGATGTCAAGAATACTTCTATTGATGAACTGTGTGTTGAATCTCCAGATATTCACACATTTCCTGATTCTATCTATTATACTTCATGTGATGATTGTAATGACTTTGCTTCGTGTGTAGCATGTTTTGAAAGCTCACCCTTTTTGGGTTATGAGGAGCAAAACGTCCATATGGAACATGAGACACATGAGGTTGAGGGTCCCATTCATATAGAAAGTAAGGATCAGGAGGACATCTGCTTCACTATGCTTGAGGATGATGAAGAACCTTTGGAGTTAGATGATTCTATTAATTCATATGCATGTGTTGAAAGTGATGGGATGGATGAACTGAGTGTTGAATTTCCAGACATTCAATCCTTTTCTGATTCAGTTTGTTGTACTATATGTACTGACTGTACTAACACTAACCCCTGTGTGGTGTGTGCTGAGATTTTTGCATGTATAACAGGTGATGGATTTGTTAGTGCAGTGAATGAAAAATGTGCAGAAAATGAAGTAGCACCAGAGACCCTGTCTACCTGTTTGCCACCTCCCACTGTGGAGCCACCAGCGATGGAGTTCAAGCCTCTGGATTTTGCACCCTTGGATATGAAGACACTATGGCCAGTCCAAGAGGTTGAACCCCATTTTTATTGGGAGGACTTTTTGACCAGGAGGTCAACCTTGACCCAAGAGGGAGTGAGAAGTCCGCCGCACTTGGCGGAGTCACCATAATTGTCAAGTGCCCACTCCCATACTTATGCTTCATGCCATGGGATCCGGGAGGATCATATCGCACTTTGGGCATTCCGTGGCCGTTGTATCACAGACAGTGGGATCCTGGTGGAACCACCTTCAGGAGTCCTTCTAAACCTTACTTTTTTTAATTATCCTTGCTTTATTTTTGTTTTGTTTTCTTTTAGCTCTTGAATAATTTGAGAAGATCAAGAGTTTGTGTGTGAGTCTTGTGTCGGCAAATTTGATGGAATTTGATTGAATTTTGCATAGATGGATTGCATGATACTTGTTGACTGTTTCCCCCGAGGTTTTGAAATTGAAAATTTGATCCCCACTTGAAAAATTGAAAAATTGAAAAATTGAACTTTGAGATATTTTGTTATGATTGCATGATTTATGATAAGTTTGGGGTGAAGGGATGCATACACTAGGGATAGAATCTCGGTCAAACAATTTGCAAAAATGTCCAGGTGAGGATTTGAGCCTCCAACATGTTTTTAACTATGTGAATCACTTTCAAGTTGCACTTTCCCGAATTTGCTTGAGTCTCTTCATGGTTTGCATGTTTATGTAATTGCATCAAATGATTTAGGCAGTTTTCTTTGAATTAGCTACTTGACCTAAATTGAACCAGTCCCTAATGCATGTTCCTTTGTTATCCCTTTGAGCCTAATTAGCCTATTATTTCTTGATGACCATATGTTATGAGCCTAAAATATGGAAAAATCATGTTGACCCGATCTTAGGATTAGGAGAGCATGGAAGCTTAGCAAGACAAGGTTAGCAAGAAACTAAGTTTGGGTCGGCTACAAGGATATGATGTGTTGTTTGGGATTGAGAAAAAAAAAAATAACGGTTGGAGCCAAGGGACAAAAAGAAAAAAAAAGAAAAAAAGAAAGAAAAGAAAAAAAAGGGTATTAGAAGGAAAAGGTTGTAGTCATCCAAAAGCATAAAGAAAAATGGAAAAAGGAACTTGAGTGGAAATTCGGTATGTTAAAATGTTCATGCTCTCTTAGTTCCTAGGGACTTAAGCCTAGTACCTTTGAATATCCTACCCTTAGACAGGCCCCATTACAACTTTAAAAGACCTTTTGATGTTGCATGCATGTTTCCGTGGGAACCTTGTTTGAGATAAAAATCAAATTCATGGGAAGTGCTCTTAAAAGTAAAATTGAGTGAAATGTTGATAGCCTAGACAAAAATTGAGCGAATGAGTGAAACACTAAATACCCTTGCGAGGAAGGCGATTGTTTGAATTTGGTGATCTCCCTTTTGTGTATAACTGTTGTGACTCCGGCAAGTGTACCGGGTCGTCGCAAGTAATAAAACACGGTAAGAGTCTACCGAGGTCGAACACAAGGATTGGGTTACCAATTCGACTAATTTCGCGAGAAATCCGATAAGTTGATTAAGTAGAGAAAGTGGTTGGAAAGAAAGAGATTGAGATCACAAATTCAAGAATCGAATCAAATAACGCTACGGTGATTAAATTCAGAAATAAAAGCATCTAAGGTTTCGAATCCACCTACCCAATCATGCAAAGTACCCAAGTGATGATATTCTCAGTCCTAAGTTCAATTTTAATGTCAACCGGGACCCCTAAATTCTCCTAAATTCACTTCCGTGCTCATTAGGACGTATTCGATGATTTGAGTTAATCACTTGCTAGGTCTCTTAACCTTAATCTCGAATTCTATTAATTCTTGTTCCCTATAGGTTGCATCGATCTCCTACTCACTCTCGTGCGATACTCGACCGATGTTCCCAATTCAAGTTCTGAAACACGAATCGCCGCTAGGCCTCAACACGTTTAACTAGTCGATCACGCTAGCATATAATCGACACAATGAAAAAGAATTGGAAAATCATAATTGAATTAAAGGAGAGAGAGTTACATTACATGAACACTATGCCGCCATGGGTGGCTTCATCGATCCCTTAGACAAGAGGATTAGTTCCTCATGTCCGTAACAACAACGCACGTACAATCGGAATTCATCCTAAGCCTAAGAATTAAGAGAGGAGAAGAAGAAAAGAAACCCCAGAATAAGGATTACAAAAGATCTCTGAAAATTCTGATCCAAAAAGTCCTCTTTTTCTGTTCTGATCTGCTCTATTTATAAGGAGGCCACGCGTCACGGCCGTGACGGCCATCACGGCCAGGCCGTGACGGTTTCTGTTTCTGGCGCACTTCTGGAATTCGAACTTTCGCGACGCGAATGATGTCTCGCGACGCGAGCCCGCCTTTCACGGCCCGTGATGTGAATCACGGCCAGGCCGTGATGTTCTCTGCCTTGTGTGGATCTTGGGTCACGGCCGTGATACATATCACGGCTAGGCCGTGATGGTCTCTGACTTGTGTGGCTTTTAGGTCACGGCCGTGATAAGAATCACGGCTATGCCGTGATGGTCTCTGACTCTGGTACTTTTCTGGAATTCACACACTCGCGACGCGAAGGACGTCTCGCGACGCGAACCTTCCTTTCACGCCCCGTGATGTGAATCACGGCTAGGCCGTGATGGTCTCTGTCTTCCCAGGTCTTCAAACTCTCGCGGGGCGATCTTCCTCTCGCGGGGCGAGAATCTCCAGAATAGCAATCTCCACTATTTCTTGACTTTCCTTAATTCTTAGAGCTTCACTTATGGACCTGAAAACAACACAAGCCACCACAAGCGTAATTCTATCCAAAAGAAGCTAAAAACTACACAAAAGACGCAAAACGAGTCAAAGTCCAACTTAGGAACAAAACAAGGCAAATTTGGGCGAAAACGAGAGTGAACTCGAATAAATTGGCACATAAACCCTAGTTCATCTAGTCATAAAACTAGATAAGCCAGAGGCTTATCAAAATACCCCAAACTTAAACCTTGCTTGTCCCCAAGCAAGCTTAAAACTCAAAAACGACTCAAGACTTGGCAAGCCTAAAGATCTAATCAATTTCGCACAAATTTCATGCGACTTTACAAAACAATTTTTCTTCTTTGATTCCCCCTTTTTCATCAATGTAATCCCCACATTCATCTACTTTAAACAATTGAGAAATTATCATTCATGCTATCATTACTCTAAGTTGAGGCTCAAAGATACACACAAAGGAAGATCACCTATTTCAAACAATTGCCTTCCTCACAAGGGCATTTAGTATTTCACTCATTCGCTCAAGTTTGTCTAGGCTTTCAACTTTTTCACTCAATTTCACTTATCAAGAGCACTTCCCATGAATTTGATTTTCATCTCAAACATAGTTCCCACGAAAACATGCATGCAACATCAAAAGGTCTTTTAAAGGTTGTAATGGGGCCTGGCTGAGGGTAGGATAATCAAGGATATTTAGGCTTAGGTCCCTAGGAACTAAGAGAGCATGAGCATTAAACACATTTTCACTCGAATTCCTTTTTCCATTTTTCTGTTTTGTCTCGGGTGACTACAGCCTTTTTTTTTCCTTGCTCATCTTTTTTTTTTTTTTTCTGTTTTGCCCCTTTTTCCTTGGCAATTTATTTGTTTTCTTCTTTTCTTTTCTTTTCTTTTTGCCTTGGGTCAACCTTTATTTTCTTTTTCTCATCCTAATATGACACATACCTCGTAGCCACCCCAAACTTAGTTTCTCACAACCTTTCTCTTGCTCATTTCCATGCTCTCCTAGTCCTAAGATTGGGTTAACATGGTTTTTCAGATTTTGGCTCGTAATGTAGGGTCATCAAGAAACAATAGGTCAATTGGGCTCAATTTGGCTAACTAGGGAACATGCATTAGGGATGGTTCATTTCAGGCCAAGTAGTTAATTCAAAGAAAATTGCCTAAATCATTTGATGCAACACATAAACATGCAAACCATATAGAGATTCAAGCAAATTCGGGAAAGTGCAACTTAACAGTGATTCACACATTCAAAAACAGAGTTGGAGGCTCAAATCCTCACCTGGACATTTTGCAAATTGTTTGACCGAAATACGATTCCTAGTGTGTGCACCCCCTCACCCTAAACTTATCATAAATCAAGTAATCACAATAAAATTCTCAAAGTTCAGTTTTCAATTTTTAAGTGGGGATCAACTTTTCTATTACTAGAACCTAGGGGAAATCATCAATGGTTAATATAATTCATGCAATCCATCTATGCTCCATTTAATCAAAATCCAAAAAGCTTGCCGACACATCATTCATACAACAACTCTTGATCTTCTCAAATTATTCAAGAGTGACAAACAAAAACAAACACAAAAACAAAAACAAAAACAAGAGTGAGGAAAAGAGAGAGAGTACCTAGCTTGGGTTGCCTCCCAAGTAGCGCTTGTTTAACGTCCCGAGCCTGACTCAAGTCGCCCCTAAGGGTTAATCCGGAGGAAGATCCTGCTTGCCATGCCATTCCTTGGCCCGTTCTTTGTAGGTTTGTGCACTTTTATATACTCGCAAGCTGTTCCCGGACAGCTCATTTAAGTCCAGCATCCTTCTATAATCAGCACGAACTCTCCACTCCGTGGTGATCCTTTTTGAGATCAATTCTTTGTCTGTACTGACCACTACAGTTGTGCCACCCTTCAACCTTGGTGCTTTGCCCTTCTTTTTCATTCCTTTGCAGCTGAGTTCTTCCCTTGCACATTCTTCCCTTGGGAGACTCGGTATGGGTTCCATGTCTCGTAGCCACTCAAGGTAGACCTCATCCCCCGAAGGGCCTTTTTCCTCACTGTCTTCCTCATGAGATTCTATCGATACTGTTGCAAGTGAAGGATCATGGTCTTCTCGAGTTGCCTTTACCTTTTCAGTTAGGTCCACCACATCCACTCGATACATAGCTGACTTCTCTTCCGGGTGCTTAATCGCTTCAAAGACATTGAAGACCACCTTATCATCATTCACCCTTAAAGTGAGTTTCCCTTGCCGCACATCTATCAAGGCATCCCCGGTGGCCAAAAAGGGTCTACCCAATATGAGAGGGATCTCAACATCTTCATCCATGTCGAGCACCACGAAGTCCACTGGGAATATGAACTTGTCAACTTTCACGAGCAAGTCTTCGACTACTCCATAGGGATATTTGATAGAACGATCGGCCAGTTGGAGTGACATTCGCGTATCCTTTACCTCTTTGATCCCTAGCCTCTTCATCATCGAGAGGGGCATCAAGTTGATGCTTGCCCCTAGATCACATAATGCCTTTCCGAAGGTAATTCCCCCAATGGTGCATGGTATCGAGAAGGAACCAGGATCCTTCAACTTCGGAGGCAGTTTCCGTTGAAGAATGGCACTACACTCCTCGGTCAAAGCAACCGTTTCTTCATCCACAATCCTCCGCTTCTTAGTGAGAAGTTCCTTCATAAACCGAGCATATGATGGCATTTGTTCCAAGGCTTCCGCAAATGGAATGTTAATCTGAAGTTTTCGGAAGACATCAAGGAACTTATTGAATTGCTTATCCTGTTGAGGCTTCTTCAATCTTTCCGGATACGGAACCTTCATGTAGGGCGGGAGGTCTTGGGGTTCAACCCACTTCTTCCTTCGGAACTCTTCATCCACAAGTTTCAGCCTTCCCCCTTGCTCCGGTCCCTTGTCACTTGCCAACCCTTCTTTCTCTGGTTGCTCTTCCTCAACTGGTAGTTGTTCCGGGCCCTTGTCATCCTGAGAACTAGTGGTACCCCTGCTAGGTTCCAACACCCTTCCGCTTCTAGTAGATATGACATTGCATTGTCCCTTGGGGTTGTTCTCAGTACTACCTGGAAGAGTGCCTGGAAGACGCTCATTAAGTTGCTTCGCGAGCTGCGCTATTTGTGTCTCAAGATTCTGAATTGCTGAACCTGTATGAGTCGCCAACTTGTCAATGGCAGTGTTCGTGTTAATTGACAATTTCTCCACTGCTGTACTCATCTTCTCAAAAGCCAGCTCCCACGGTTGTCTTCCACTATCTGTTATTTGCAACTGATTAGGCCCTGGAAGAGCCTGCTGGGTATTGCTCTGCTGAATTCCAATGTTCGGCCTTATACCCTGCTGAGGTTGCTGCCCGGCTAGACCACCACTAGCATTACTCCATGCGAAGCCCGGATGGTCTCTCCTCATGTACCCCCTATTTTGATTCTGATTGTAGTCATTTTGTCTGCTCCTCTCGATAGTTATTCGGGGCACAAAGTGTCATAAAAGTTGTGGCATGAGTCCACATGTTCCTGAGGGAAGTTGAATGGACAGTTTCGAGTGTCATGATCTCCATTACAATTACCACAACCTGGAGGCATTCCCTCGTGTATCACATTAGCCTTCTTGTTCTCTGACAAAGCCGCCACTTGCATCTTCAACAATCTGTTTTGCTCAAGAATGGCCTCCATTGCCCCAGAACTGATTCCATTTGAGGTTTCCCTTCCACGGTTGTAATCATTATATGACATTTTCTCTAACAAAGGCCCATCCATCCTCAGCCGATAAATATACAAAAGAACCGCCAGCTGCGGCATCACAGTTCATCTGATAGCGTCCTCTCAACCCATTAAAGAAATGTTGCACCTTGGAAACCGGGTCAAAGAACGCAGAGGGACATCTTCTCAACAAACCATTGTACCTCTCCCACGCTTCATTGTATGTTTCATCCTCCGTTTGCCTGAATGAAGTGACGGCTATTCTTGCTTGTGCCGCCTTCTGAGGAGGAAAGTATTTGGTTAGGAACTTCTGTGCCATTTGCTCCCAAGTTCGATCTTTGTTCCTATCCAAGTCATCAACCCAATCGCGAGCGACATCCCTAAGAGAGAGAGGGAAAAGTCGCAAGCGAAACTCATCCTGTGAGACTCCTCTTGTCTTCTGTAAGTCACAGGCTTCAAGGAAGCGAGTGATGTGTCTATGCGGGTCTTGCTTGCCACTGCCGTCGAACTGATTCTCACGGATCTGGGCTGTGACACACCCTTCCACTCTGAAGGAGTCTGTGTTCAAGTTGCCCCTCACAATAGAAGAAGCACAATCCTCCAAGTTTGGTAGATCATACTCGAATAGAGGCTTGTAACGAGGAGGAGGAGGAGGAGGAGGAGGATTTTCTTCAGCCATGCCCTCTATTTCAATTGCTTCCAACCTCTTCCTTTCTCTGGCCTCTTTTCTTAACTGCCTCTCGGTCCTGGTGATCTCTGAATCGAATAGCAAGTCCTCTTGTAGAAGAGTACCTCGCATACAAAAACAGGCAAAGACCAAGTGGAATCAAAGAAACAGAGAAAAATAATGGCAATTATATAAAAGAAAATAAAACTAAAAGTCAGTTTAACTAAACAGCCGAATTTCCTAAAAATTAGGAAAATTGGTTGTGCCAATCCCTGGCAACGGCGCCAAAAACTTGTTGTGACTCCGGCAAGTGTACCGGGTCGTCGCAAGTAATAAAACACGGTAAGAGTCTACCGAGGTCGAACACAAGGATTGGGTTATCAATTCGACTAATTTCGCGAGAAATCCGATAAGTTGATTAAGTAGAGAAAGTGGTTGGAAAGAAAGAGATTGAGATCGCAAATTCAAGAATCGAATCAAATAACGCTACGGTGATTAAATTCAGAAATAAAAGCATCTAAGGTTTCGAATCCACCTACCCAATCATGCAAAGTACCCAAGTGATGATATTCTCAGCCCTAAGTTCAATTTTAATGTCAACCGGGACCCCTAAATTCTCCTAAATTCACTTCCGTGCTCATTAGGACGTATTCGATGATTTGAGTTAATCACTTGCTAGGTCTCTTAACCCTAATCTCGAATTCTATTAATTCTTGTTCCCTATAGGTTGCATCGATCTCCTACTCACTCTCGTGCAATACTCGACCGATGTTCCCAATTCAAGTTCTGAAACACGAATCGCCGCTAGGCCTCAACACGTTTAACTAGTCGATCACGCTAGCATATAATCGACACAATGAAAACAGAATTGGAAAATCATAATTGAATTAAAGGAGAGAGAGTTACATTACATGAACACTATGCCGCCATGGGTGGCTTCATCGATCCCTTAGACAAGAGGATTAGTTCCTCATGTCCGTAACAACAACGCACGTACAATCGAAATTCATCCTAAGCCTAAGAATTAAGAGAGGAGAAGAAGAAAAGAAACCCCAGAATAAGGATTACAAAAGATCTCTGAAAATTCTGATCCAAAAAGTCCTCTTTTTCTGTTCTGATCTGCTCTATTTATAAGGAGGCCACGCGTCACGGCCGTGACGGCCATCACGGCCAGGCCGTGACGGTTTCTGTTTCTGACGCACTTCTGGAATTCGAACTTTCGCGACGCGAATGATGTCTCGCGACGCGAGCCCGCCTTTCACGGCCCGTGATGTGAATCACGGCCAGGCCGTGATGTTCTCTGCCTTGTGTGGATCTCGGATGGTCTCTGACTTGTGTGGCTTTTAGGTCACGGCCGTGATAAGAATCACGGCTATGCCGTGATGGTCTCTGACTCTGGTACTTTTCTGGAATTCACACACTCACGACGCGAAGGATGTCTCGCGACGCGAACCTTCCTTTCACGCCCCGTGATGTGAATCACGGCTAGGCCGTGATGGTCTCTGTCTTCCCAGGTCTTCAAACTCTCGCGAGGCGATCTTCCTCTCGCGGGGCGAGAATCTCCAGAATAGCAATCTCCACTATTTCTTGACTTTCCTTAATTCTTAGAGCTTCACTTATGGACCTGAAAACAACACAAGCCACCACAAGCGTAATTCTATCCAAAAGAAGCTAAAAACTACACAAAAGACGCAAAACGAGTCAAAGTCCAACTTAGGAACAAAACAAGGCAAATTTGGGCGAAAACGAGAGTGAACTCGAATAAATTGGCACATAAACCCTAGTTCATCTAGTCATAAAACTAGATAAGCCAGAGGCTTATCAGTAACCTGGATCCCTTGCTTAGATTACTGATTGCATGAATGATGAAATTCTCAATTGTTCAAAGTAAATGAATTTGGGGATCACATTGTTACAAAGGGGGGGAATCATTGAGGAAATATTTGTTTTGATGAATTGCTTGAAATTTGTGCGGAATTTGATTGAACCTTTGAGCTTGCCAAGTTTGAGTCATTTTTGAGTTTTAGTTTGCTTGGGGACAAGCAAAGTTTAAGTTTGGGGTATTTTGATCAGCCTCTGGCTCGACTAGTTTCTGACTAGTAAAGACCATGGTTTTACTCGAGTTATATCTCGTTTTCGCCCAAATTAGATTAAATTGTCTTCAAGCAACATTTTGAGTCTGTAAAGTATTTTTAGGTTAATTTAGTTGATTTAGAGTCAAATAAAGCACTTACTGCTACCTCTTGTTTTCAGGTTAATAAAGAGAAGCAATTCTGGAGTTTTTTGCCCCGCGAGAGGCTACTCGCCTCGCGAGCCTGAAGCCTCACTATGCCAGAAATGTCATCCTCTCTGTCTCGCCCCGCGAATCACTATCTCTCCCCACGAGAAATCCAACCCTGAAGGACAGAGACCGTCACGGCCTAGCCGTGATGAAGGTCACGGCTGTGACAGATTGGAATTTGAAGTCTCGCCCCGCGAATAATCAGCTCGCCTCGCGAGAAAGCCAAACAATGAAGATCTAACTCATAAGATTCACCTCGCGAATCATGTCTCGCCTAGCGAGCGAGTGTAACCCAGAATCTGTATTTATATCTGTTTTAAGGCAGAACTGAGAGATCTCCTTCATCATCTTCTTTTCTTTTAGATTAGGACGACTGTGAATTTAGGTTTAGAGTTTTGTGTTCCCTTTGTAATGGAGAACTAGTCTCCTTGATTGGTCTACTGTGATCGGGTTCCATTGACGCTTGAGGTTTTGTAATTCCTAAACTTAATGTTTTTCTCTTTCAATACTATTCTATATTCTCTGTTTGCTTAATTCAGTTTGTATCAAATGGGTATTGATTTGTTTCGATGATTGTGTGTTCCTATATTTCATCGCGTTTGCTTAATTCGCGTGTGTTCAATTCGTGTTTACTTAATTCACGAAGGGCTTAATCCGTTTGCTTAATTCGGAATTAGGAACATATGTCTCGTAGCGTCAGTTTCACTTGTTAATTGATGTTACAATCGAAAAGGGATTAGAATCCGCTTAGGACTTGGACTTAAATGAACAGATGATAGTGGGAAACCGAAAGCAGTAGGTTGATCGTTTAGCTTATTTGGTAATTATTTAATTTGCATAGTTTTCTTCTTTGTTTTCTTTATTTAATTTCAAATCCAAAACCCCCCAAAAACTGACTTTTCTGTTAACAACAACCCAAGAGTCCTTGTGAGACGATACTCGAGTTGTCGCCCCCTAACTACATATTTTTACAAACCGCTCGTTTTTTGACACGTGCTCGACAGCGTGTCAGTGCCCTTCTATCTTTCTATAGGATAAGACTCAGCATAGTGCCCTTCTATCTTTCGATAGGATAAGACTCAGCATAATGCCCTTCTATCTTTCGACCAGATAGGATCCGGTATAGTGCTCTTCTATCTTTTGATAGGATAGGATTCAGTTTAGTGCTCTTCTATCTTTTGATAGGTTAGAATCTCAATATAGTGCACTTCTATCTTTTGATAGGATAAATCAGATCAACGCGTCATGGACTGAAAAGGTATTTGCATCAAAGCCTCCATATAAATCTCACTATCTCAAATCAATAACAACCTTGTACCTCAAGCTCCCATTAACCTCAACTCGCATTCTATGTCACATCTCATCCATTAGATAACTTAATTAAGCTAGGCACCTCTAAGTCAATTCATTCTCTCACCCAAACAATTATCTCCCGAATAACATATATCCTTACTTAAATATCAGCTAAGCACAATATTAACAACCAGGCAGATCATGCATAACATAACATTAGAAAATATTCAAATATCTCAATATCATATAAAGCAATTTATCACAACCAAATAATTAACAAAGTCAGACTACATCACGGCACGGCCGTGATAGCCATCACTACTGTGACGGACAACAAAGGCAAGAATTCCACAAAACAGAACCTGTCACGGCCTGGCCATGACAACCATCACGACCGTGACAGACAGCAAACATCCTCACTATCATAATTATTCAAACACCGAAACAATAATACGTCACATGCAGATGGAATACCTCAACCAGCGTATCACAGTAAATTTGATAATATAAAATCAAACATCCTCAAATACTTAAAATCAACTTAATGTCGATAAACCTACAATCCCTGAATCACCATTGGTTATACAGAAAAGGTTTCCAATGAGATTTTGGTCTTGTCGATTACTCGACTACTAGTAAGGTTTAGGTCGCCCTACACAATTATTATAGAATATACTACTTATCGTTTTCCGACGATGGAATGGTTCTTTTCCCCACCTGAGTTGGCACCGGAAATACATACACGACGATCCTCGTTATCCCACCACGAGTTAACACAACCACCTTCAACCAAACAACATAACTATAATTAATAAAATAACAACCATCTATGACACTTTAGGGATAGGTTCGGTCAAGACTTAGAAAATAGGTTTAGGGTTATCTTCTTAATGCCATCTTTTGGATCCTAGTTACTAGAGTCTTAACTGACATAGATTACTTATTACAAGACTAAAATTTGAAACAAAATCCTCTAACCTTTAGGGTTAGGGTTTCGGCCCAGGGCTGACTTTTAGGGTTCAAAATCCTTAAAATTTCTAACCATGATTAAGTCATAGATTAATGATCCTTGATTAACCTAAATCATGGATTAGTGACTAAACAACTAAAGTTGAAACTGAAAACTTCCTATCTCTTTTATACAAGGATTCGGCCTCAACATGTTCATAGGGTTAGGGTTCTTAGTTTAATAAACCAACTTGTATTTATTAAGCATACATACTAATAGCTTGATTAACAAGCTTATTAACGAAAACCATGAACAAAAACTCTACCAACCTACTTTGATAGATTCGGTCAAGGCTAGGTTTTTAGGAAAGAAATTTTTTATTACATCATGATCTTAGATTTAGATAATATGCATGATATCAAGAAGATAGAAAGTAGTTTCATCATCATTAGATTTTTCTAGAATTTATTATGACTTTTCAAAGTTCTAGGGTTAGAAACTTGAAAATGATGAACACATATAAAACAAACTTTGAATCAAGAAACTTGCTAAAGAACATAGGCATGATTAAGGAAGAATATTAGGATTTACCTCTTGAAAATAAATGACAAAGGAAATCCAAGAAACTTGCTTCACAAATCTATCACTAAAAGACTTATAACTTTAGGGTTTTTGAACAAATGACAATAGAAACTAAGTGAAAAGTGAGAGTATGGTATTTATAGAGCTTGCTTGCGCCATATTGGGAAGGATCTAGAAGTGATGAATTGTCTTGCTAAAAGGATTAAAATACAAATATTTCCTAGGGACCATTTTGCAAAGATTCCAAAAGTTTAAGGACTAGTTTTCAATTTGCCAATAAATTGTCATGATGACTTTTTACCACATTTAATGTGAGCTTATCTTGACTAACTTTGGCTGAATTTATGTCATAGATATTTTAAAGAAAAATCATGAAGGTTGAAGAAAAATCAAGAATGTTGAAGAACAAAGTGGAAGAATGTAGAACATTCTAGAAAATCTTGGTTCATCCAACAACAAATGAGGGCAGCGTTCAATCCCTCATGGGCTTGCACATGGGCTTGGTAAATTTGGGCTTGGATTCATTTTTGTGGGGCCCACTTAAAGATTTAAGCATTAAGCTTGACTTAGGAAACTTGTATAGTTTCAAATAGGCTTTATGGAATCAATCCATGAACTAGGAAATTTGGGCTTCATAGCCACGTCCATTAAGAGATTGGGAACAAGGATTCTAGCCCAATTCACTTAAAAAATACTTAGAAACTAACTTAGGGACAAAAGGCTAATTAACAGAAAGTTCAGGGACTTAAGCGTAAAATTCCTAAATTTTCACTCTAACCCTGTGGAACCTTCTAGACTTAAAAATATGATTCATCCCCTTGAATCATCTCAAAATCCTAAGATAAACCCTCTATCGGCTCTTAGAAAATCCAAAATCCCTTCTGTCGTTTACCCGATTACGCGTTTCGCCCGAAAAAACATAATTTATTTTATTTTTTTTCTGAAATAATTCTAAAAATACAAAATTGTAGGAAATAAAATACTAAACTTAAGTCTTTCGTTCATGAATTAAAATTAGGTCTTTTGAGCAGTATTATTATACTATCAATGGAATTCGCAGGCCGGGTTTCGCCTGACTTTCCAACCTAAATTTTAATCGTAGCTTCCTACATTCAAGTAAGATTGAGTAGTAAACTCCGTTTATTTTGAAACAGTGAAAATCGGGGTGTTACAATATGGACTTTAAACCGATAACCACATGTACGACTCTCAATTACCACTTAACATGTATATTCAAAGATAAACAATATATAAATATCAATGGGTTTCATACCCGACAGTCGTAACCATTTTAAAAACCATGACACTTCAATATTCAACAACTAACTTTGAGACCTAACCTCCGGAGCTCCAACCAACAATTAAATGAGCTGATCAAGCTCCAATTTCCAAATAAGGCAGAATCAATGCCAGATATGGCAAAGTTCAAATAACCATTCCACAGTCCAAAATGAGGCAAAGTGGTGACTACGTATAGCACATGGTTTTCGTGGTCATATATCCATCAAGGCACGGTGATGCAAATGTCATGAATACTTGCCATCAAGCATTCAAGACCTATACAAAGGCACGTCGTCACCTGTAATGCATGTAAAACATTTTGTTCTCGTTGTTTTCTTTATGTTCAATCTTTATGTGTCGAAACTAAAAGTCTCACAACCACATCACCATTTTAAACTTTCAAGTTTAATACCTCTTTCCAAAATAACTGACTCCAAGTCAAAAATGTGTAAATCACGAAATCCAGACCGATGCACCAGTCTTGGACGTGTAGATTTTAGTGCACAAAATCAAATATATGGTTTATAGGACATCTAGTCCATAACTTCACCTTTCGGACCCCGGGCCCATATCATAGAACTCTAAACCCGACATCTCGGTTGCTAGGTTCGTTTAAACCATTTTCGTTCTATGAAATACGAAACAAAACCAAAGTTTCCTCAACCCATCCAAGTTGACGGAAATAACTCATTGTTTACCGAAAATCCTTTTACGTTGGAAATTCGTTTTGTAAACTTGTCAAAATTATTTAAAACTCAGTTTTTTCAAAAGTCTATAATTTGAACTGGAAAACCTTATTTGAGACAAATTCTCAGTATTACTCAATATTACCCTTTTTAAGAATACTTTCGTAAATATTGATGGAATTGTCCGTCGTTTGCCGTTTTAAAACGCTTTTTGGTAAAAACATGATGATCGTAAGTAAATTAATTTTTCTAACACTATAATAACATTACGGTCGAAAATTTTTCGCTTAAAACATTATTTTCTAATATTTATAAATTCCTTAGGTGAAAATTAGCAATGCTAAACTATTTTCACGGTTACATCCTCACTATGACTCATAAGATGCTTTTTCGCTGTTAAATGATTAAAATAATATTATTTTTCACTTTTTCCCATTTTTCATCAAATAAATAACTAAGTAATATTATATTACTATTTCAATTGAATTAAACTCATTAATTCATAAAAAAGTTTTTAACTGCTTTTAACTCTTATTTAATTGAGCTCTAACCACTGTCAGGCTTTCCAATCCACAATCCACATCAAATAATAATATCATGCCAAGAATATAAAAATTATCAATTAAAACACAAAATAAAATAAAACACATAATTAAATGCAGAAAATTCAGATAATTAATAGCAAATAATAACTAAGCAATTAATGCTAATTACTTAAATATTACATACACCCAATAATTAACACAACCAATACACCCTCAGGTAATCCCCTTACCTGAAAGCAAAGTGTCTCTGAAAAATAGTTCGTCGGAAGTCCTAGTAATGCCAATAACGCACATACACGATAACTTAGCTTTATCCTTCATTAAACACAACAATCAATTAACAAACAAACAACTTAATCAAACCTAAAATCCTACATGTTGGTTTCGGCCTAGGGCTGACTTTGGGGTTAAGAATCCATAAAATTTCTAAACTCTTGGATTAGTGATTTATAATCACTTAAAACCCTAAATCAATGATCATGGCATAAAGATTGAATTTAAATCTTCCAATCCTTCAAAATTTAAATTCCAGCCTTGATCATTAAAATGGTTTAGAGACCCTAATTTAACTCAAACAACATAGATCCAATACCTATATAGCTTATAAGATTGAATCATGTAAAGAAAATTAAATGAACCTACCCCCCCCCCCCCCCCCCCACACACAAAACCCAAGGTTCGGCCTCCTTAGGTTAAATAGGTTAGAAATTTTTGTTGGATGCAAGGTTATAGATCTAGAATATAAGGATGATAATACGATTATAGAAATTGGTTTCATGCTCATTGGATTTTCCTATGATTTTCTATGAATTTTTGAATCTAGAAACCCTAAAATGCATCATATTGAAAAAGACTTCAAAATGAAAAACTTATTGAAGAACATGATGCTAAACAAGGAAGACGAGCATGGTTTACCTCTTGGAATCAATAAATGAGCAATAAATCTCCTACTTCCTGCACAAATCAAGCCTAGGTAACTTAGTGTTTTAATGGTGAAAAATGGCAAAGTTTGGATGAAGAACATGACTTAGGCTTTTATAGAAGTGGGAATGGACTCTTGGGCTGGTTTGGGCCGTGGGGAAGCATGGGTATTTGTGTCTAAAACACAAAATTTCAAGGGTAAAATGGTAATCTTGTACAATGGCAAACTTGTAAATAAAACAAACATAAAGGGTAATTTAGTCTTTTCCTCCTAAAACCATCCTGACAATGAGGAGTCATCTTGTGACTCACCCCTTGTGACTCATCATGATTTGACATGTCTTTTATCCGTTATCGGGTCCCGCAAATTCAGCTCCGTCGTTTACCCGATTTCGTATAACGCCCGCATAATATATATTATTTAACTTTTTAAGTGAAAATTTTTAATATAGCCAAAGAAGTTGGAAAATTCATAAAAACCCTAAGTGTTTCATTCACGAGTCAAAATTAGATCATTTGACCAGTAAAATTCTTACTATCATTAAATCGCAGACCGGGTTTCGTCTGAATTTTCGACCCACACTTGAATAGTAGCTCTCCACAGCAAACTAGAGTATGAATATGACCTTGGTTTATCCAAAATCATTTTCTAGTTTTAAAAATAAAATTATAAACATTTATTTTTATTTTACTGATATAAAAATAGCAAACAGTGAAAAACCGTGTGTTATAATCATCAACAACATATCCAGTCAATGTGATCAACATAATCCATGTCATAACAACAACATTCAAAATCATGGGTATTGATACCAATTAAACCAAAACTCATGGCATAAGACAATTCAATAGGCATACCACATCATGAACAACTCAACAATTATAACAAATAGGCATACCAATTAATCCAATTAAACATATAAACAATTCGGTCATACAACCAGACAGATCATGGCATCAATACATTATAACGACAATAAACGGGGCTATGGGAACCCCTCATCTTATGCTACTCCCTAGCCTAGTGTATACAGTATTCTTCTCCCATACGTGGTACGAGGTTTGCGTTTCAAAAGAAGAAAGAAGATCCACTAGGGTCTTGCTCACTATCTCTTGTCTACGACCTCAAGGACGCCAAAGAGACACTTTGACTTAACTCTAAGATCAAGAAATAAAAAGGAAGAGATCAAGAACTTGAAAGGAAGAACACATGGGACAAGGTGCAAGAATTTTACCTTTTCTAAAGTCCCAAACAACAAGCACAATGAACCCCTATTCGTAGCGATGTTCTACTATCAAGAAGCAGTGAAGAATGGTGCAAGAACGGGTTCCCTAGAGAGAGTTTTAGGGAGAAAAACCATAAGGATTCAAAGAGGAAGGAGGGAGGCATTTTTCTGAGTGTTGAGGTCGTGTAAACTAGGTTTAGGTCGAGTCTAATGGTATATATATGAGTTTGGGTCATAATGAGTTCCTATTTCAGTGCAAACTGTATACAGTTCGGTATTTTGACCCTAACTTGAGCTACAAATTTCCGATTGAGACGTTCTTATGGTTACAAGTTCGATGGAAATTTAGCGACAGATTTGGTAGTTATTCCTAGATAGGATTCTTAGGAGATTATGATAAGGTCTTAAGATATAAAGAAAAAGCGGATGATCCTATATTAATAAGGACTCAAATCTGATTGGTTGAGGGGCTAAAAATCTAAGAATAACACTATCTCTATTTAAATACTAAATCACACGATATCTTATCATATCATTCTTAATCGCTTATTAGTAATAAATTCACATATCATATATTAACATATAAAATCAAACATTAAGAGACACGGTCTTATATTAATGCAAATAATCACATATTAATATACATATTATCATATGCAATAATACACAACACACACACACACACACACACACACACACACACACACACACACACACACACACACACACATATATATATATCAAACCTATATATGCCAATACTAACACATATAAACATAAGGGTGAATCTTGAGGTGTTACATAATTTACTGGTTGCTTTCAGAAAATATTATTTTCTTATAAGGCAGAAAACCCGGGTGTAAAAATTTTCTTTAACGGAAAGCTCTAGAGACATGATACACAAATTAAAGTAGTGAATTCATATTGAATATCTTTACACATTCAAAACAAGGTTGCCACGACATACACTTTTTTTACCAAAGAATCTCATTTTCAAAAGAGAAAATTATAACAAAGACTAACTTACAATCTCACTGTTAAATACCTTTTTAAATATACAACTCAACCAAAATTCCTAAGCTGGTCACTCTACAAGACAGTTATTTGAAATACCCTCGTGACATTCCCACTAACAAACACTTCTTCAAACCTCTAGAACACTACAAAAAAAAGGTTGTTTAGCGACCGAAAATAGTGACCGAATTTTTCGGTTGCTTTTTGCGACCGAAATGGCGACCGATTGTAGGATCTACATGAAGTACTGATTAGAGATAATACTGCGACCGAAATAGCGACCGAAATAGAGCGTAGTAGGGTTATCGGTCGCTATTTCCGTCGCTAAATAAAGGAACTTAAAAGTCAGTAATTTATTCCTTCTTAGCGACCGAAATAGCGACCGAATTAAATGCAACGGTTGAAAGTCAGAAATTTTATGTATTCTTAGCGACCGAAGTAGCGACCGAATTAAATGCAAAGGTTAAATTTTATTTACATTTGCGATCGATATTAATTCGGTCGCTAAACGACGCGTAAAAAAAATTAAAATCGCGCGTGTTAGCGACCGATTTAAAACTCCGTCGCTAAATTTATGAATTCAAATTTCAAATTAACTCATCCCGCGACCGAATTTAGCGACCATTTTTTATTTAAGTGATTGGCGACTGATTTAGCGACCGATTATTTCGGTCGCCAAATTATAAATCCATAAAATCGTGAAATCTTTCCCTTCTTCCTCATTTCTGCCATCTCTTCCTTCCTCACCCATCTTCTTCTCCCTCGCGTTCAGGCCTCCAGTACTGGTCACCGTCGCCACCACAGTGCAGTGCGCACTGCCACCACCGCCGTCTCCGGTAAGCCTCCGTCCTCCTCCTCCTCTTCTTCCATCTCTTCCCTCTTCCTCTCCTCTCTTCCTTTCCCCTCTTCCTGCTCTGTTTTTAATCCCCCCCTCCGTTTCAGGCCGCCAACCAATACCCCGGCTACCAACACGTAGCTCTCCAGTCACCACGTACGCGCAGAGCTCCTCCTACCCTCTTCTCTCCTCATTTTGTGCATTCCCTGCTCTGCCTTGAGGTAACCATGCATGGACTCTCTATGTATCATTTTTTATTTTGCTTCATTGTTTCATTGCTTGCTTTATTGCTTACTACTGAGAAGAGCTACTTGTGTATTTCATGTGAGTTGTGAGTTGTGATGATCATTTGTTTTCATGTGTCATTATTTAATCACTCCTATTAGGGATTAGGAAGCTCTCATTGAGAAAGCACGAGAAATCTGTTTTTGTAACTTTTTTTTGAATGCATCGAAATATCAAAAGTCAAGACTGTGATATTAGAATTGATGTTTACTTGAGCCACATAATGCCATTGCTGCCTGTGAGACTGCGAAACATAAACAGGTTTTGGTTTTTTGTTGATTATTGACGTACCAATTTAACGGGAAAATTTAATCTGAGAACCCTTATGGTTTGCTTCTTGTTGAATTAGCTGTGAAATTACCTTCCATTTCAACATCTTAGTCTTTGATTTAGATTCAGTTCTGCTTTGTGAAATGCATCTAAATTGGTTAGTGAGGATGTGTGCTATGGATTTTCAATTTGTTTTGTGCTAGGTGTCTACAATTTCAAACATGGATAGTTCATGGCTATAGTTCAAACAAATAACCAATACTGAGGCAGTTGTTCGAAGACCAATCTAGTTTAACATGTCCAGTAACAAGATTGTCCCTGTGTTAATGATGTGTTTTCTATTAAATATGGAACTTGTAATTTCTGGTCTGTTTATCTTTCCATATCTTGACTGAATTTATGTCTTTGAATATCTCACAATAGTATGATCTATAGCCTCTGTGTGATGCAGCTGTTTACTTGCTGTGAATAATTTCATATCGTATTGTACGTGTATGCATTCTGATTGTATTGTATTTTGATTCATTTGGAATCCATGAATTTGTTGGTTCTTGTCTGAATCTGTTTCAAAAATTTCAAAAGAGGGTTTTAGGGATTTCAAGTTCTTGTTCACTTCTTTGAAAACAAAAAAATATTCTTTGTTGGAGTATGAAATGATCTAAAAACATTATTGTAGCCTGTAATTCCAAGAGAGCTTTTCACTTATTTTGAATCGGATTCATTTGGTAATTCTACTTATCTATTTTCTATTTGATGATGTAAATTTATTGAAGGCTGGTACTTATATCTGAGCATGTTCATACATTTGGATTGCTATGAAGAATAGTTTATTCTCTTTAAAATAAAAATCTTTCAATAACAATGAATCAATGTAATTAGAATAATTTGATATGTATTTATTGATAACTTGTTTGGAAATGATTATGGAATAATATTTGTATATATTTACATTATAAGCATTGGAATGAATTGATAAAGTGTTATTAGTTCGTAAATGGCATGACTTTGTTGTTGTTAATATTCATTTACTAATTTAAAGTCCATGAGCTTAATTAGAAAGTCTCTTCTTGAAGCCAACAAAAGCGAGTCTCTTAGATAATGAAGGATTAAGTATAGGGTTAGTAAAATGAAGGGCTAGGCACAGTTTGCCAGGCACATGCATGACGTGCCGTCATCATTAAAACATTATTCACATCTGCTTTCCTGAAAATTACTATGTTTGCTAATCTGTAAAGTTGCATGTTAGACATATGACTTGTTTTCCTTATCGTTTTATCAGAAAATGGACCCGACTAAATGTTTTGAGATAGCCATCCATATAGACCAGGTACAGTATCTCATCAACTTAAGAATAATGATCGGATTCACGTAATGATGGTTAAGGCATAAACTAATCATTTACTAAATTGTTCTTGTATATTTGCAGGATTTGATTTCAATCCCGCGATCATTCTACCGTCATTGGGGACAATAAATATCGCGTGTTGTGACTATTGAAGACAAAAGCGGAAATCTGTTCAATGGGAATATAGTAATCCATGAGGATCGCCCATATTTTACAACAGATACAAATGGTATCAGGGAGTTGTATTTGTTGTCCACTGGTGCATTGGCAAAGTTTAAGTACCTTGGGGGTTCTCGTTTCTACATGTTCATCCCTTTGGAAGATTGATGAGTTTTGATATTTTGATTAGTACTTATTGACTGTGGTGTATTTTTATGTTTTGATCGTTAATTAGTACTTATTAAACTTTTTTTTTATAAACCATTATTAAACTTGCGTTAATTAATGTATATGTTTTCTTGATCATATTGACTGTGGTGTTTTGGATCGTTAGTACATCATATTTACGTTTTCTATTTATTTAAAAAAAATATTGGTGTATTTTGTTTATATCAGAAATTAAAAATCAATGGGGTAATAGTTGAAAAACTATATTTGGTCGGCAGGATCGTTACAGGAAAATTAAAAAAAAAAATCAAAATTTGCGACCAAAATAGCGACCGAATATCGGTCACCAAATTAGGCGAGCTGGTATGCGACCAACTATATGACGATCGAAATATATACTTTTGCGACCGAAATATCGGTCGCAGATTTGCGACCGAAATTTAAGTTCGGTCGCTAAACATTTAGCGACCAGGGTTTCTGCTACCCCCTTAATTCGGTCGCTAATTCGGTCGCTATACAGTATAGCAACCGAATTATCATGTTTAGCGACCGAAATATTCGGTCGCTAAATAGGTTTTTTTTTGTAGTGGAAGTTAAGTCCTTGAATGACTTAGTGAATTCCTTTGCTTCATACGTACTAGTGTACCAAAGTACTACAGTAGTCTAGAATAAACCTAATATATTTGTAAGGGTGAGACACCAATATATGGATTTAACACAATAGCTACATGTGAGATATAACAGAAAACATACACATATACATTTTCATCAAAACATAAGCATTTATAACAAGGCAATAGTTAATCAATGGGTTTCACACCCCAAACATCATCGTTTGAAAACTTATGCATGAACACTTCATATACATCATCTACAAATTGCCCTTAATCTCATGAGATATCCCAACCGTGGTGAGTTGACCAGGCTCGATAACCATACAAGGAAAAGGAATGCATCCATAGGCACGTAGCTGGAACCAAAGGCACGCGGCACGAACACAAGGGGCACGTCGCCAAATGCATGCAAAAACACTTTGTTCATGACTCTTTTCTTTGTGTTCAATCTTTCCTTGCCGAAGCTCAAAATGGCTTACGACTAAACAGAGTTTTAAACATCTTTAAAACTTTCATTAATAACACAGGACCTCACAGTCCAAAGGACACCACGTCCGTAACACATTAAGAACCTTAGTACCCCGACGCTCTCGGTTACTAAGTTCAATATCACTTTTAACACAGTCGGAAAACTTGATTTCGGAAAATCATTTCAAATGGGAAATTCCTTTATAAAATCATCGGCTACTAAAAATTTAGTTTTCAGAAAAGATGGTCACTTGAGGATTAAATTTGTTTAAAATACATACTGCCGCTTTAGAATTACTTGCTGTCGATACTTTTCCAAATTGCCGTCAATTAACATTTTTAGAGTCATTTAAGCCAAAACTTAGCTTTTTCCACTTAAATTATTTTCTAAAACCAAATTTAAATTATTTTCAACAATTAATTTCATAAAATAACTTTTTATAACATTATGGAATTTCATACGTAAAAATTAGCAGTACAAAAATAATTTCACGGTTACGCCCTCATTGTGACTCGTAGTTCACTCTTGCAACGATAAATCATTAAAATAATGATATTTTCCAAAATTCCTTATTTTTCCCAAATAAAATTTTATATTAATATTATATTCCAATATTTTATTGTTAAAACATTGAATATAATTTATAAAGCTTCTTAAAGCTTTTATCCAATTAATTGAATTGGGCGCGACCATCACATCGGGGCTTCTCAAACAACAATCAACAACAATATCACTTAAATATTCCCAGGCAGATCATGCATCACAACACATTATAATATAATTGCAGATAAACAATTTAAATGCAAATAAACCATCACAGATAAAAATAACATAAATTAAACAACTTGAACAAAATTAAACAAGCACCACAACCACAGATAAATAATACGTACCACACACTAATCACATACAATTATTGGGAAAAAATCCTTCAGGTAAGTTCCCGTTAGGCTAGGGTTCGACACTCACTAAATCATTAGGGTTAGGGTTCGGCCCTCACTAAAACATTAGGCTAGGTATGTTCAATTTTTCTCAACTTATGGATTAATGATCCTAAAGCAAGACTAAGACATAAACCATGCTTATTTGACAAGGATTTTGGATAAAACTCACCTAACCAACATAGTTTGGGTTTCGGCCATGATTTTCCAAATTAGCTAGGGATCTCAAAATTTCACATACTCTTAGATCCATGACCTTAGAGTAGTATAGAGTTAAGAGCAATGATCATAAGTTGAATATCAAAGCAAAATCATCCAAGTCCTCAAGAACATGGATTCGGCTTTCACATAGAAAATAGGCTAGGGATTTTATAATTCATCAAGCTCTTGGATTTAACAAGTAGAAGTACTAGAGAGATCAAATCAAGTGTTACTTTCAAAAATTGAAACAAAGTTCATCCTAGCTTCCTAGAGCATAGGTTCGGCCAACACTAGAAAAATAGGGAGGAAATATTCTTTTGATTCATGCTCTTGGATACTAAACATAGAGATGATTACAAGATCATAGAAATTGGTTTCATATTTTTAGGATTTTTCGATGATTTTCTAGATAATTTCAAAGTTTCTAGATCTAGGAATTGAAATGATTAACAAGGCATTGAATCATGAAATGAATTGAAGAAACTATAGCTTAAAGACGATGAGGATCATAGATTACCTCTTGGAATTGAATAAATGTGCAAGGATCACCAAGTTCCTTCACAAACTAAGGCTATGGAATTTAGAGAGAAATGGAAGAATGGAGAAGATTGGAGAAGATGATAGAAAGTGTTAGAATGAGCTAGAGTCCTCTTGACTCTTCAAGAGTATATGAGCCAAGGATTTGGGCTTGGGCCTTGAAAAACGTACTTGAGGAGTCCAAGTCCATTACTTGAATTTTCAAGCATAAAAATGCTTAAGACATAACAAAGGCATAGGAAAGTTAAGCATAGAAATTTGCTTCATGCAAAATGAACTCTTGACCATGGTTTTGGGCCTCAAAAACCACAGCCCAACAAGATTTAAAAGAGCCCTAAATTGATCCACTTCACTTAGTGTGTCATGGAAACTAGTTTTGGGACCAAAATGAAATTAAGATAAAGTTTAAGGACCAAAATGTAATTTCCATAGAAATTGTCATCATTACCATGTGCATCATAAATGCATTCACATGGGTGATTCATCTTATATGACTCATTAATATTATCCGTTAGTGGCTCCCGGAAATCCCGTAATCTGCTCCGTTGCTCCCCCGATTCAATATGACACCCGGATAAAATATAATATTTCACTTTTTAGTGAAATATTTCAAAATAACCAAAAACTTTGGAAATTAAATAAAAACCTTAAGTTTTTCATTCACGAGTCAAAATTAGGTCTTCTAATCAGTATAATCATACTGTCAGTGAAATTCACAGACTGGGTTTACTTTGTCTTTTCAACCTAAATTTCAATCGTAACTCTCTACCACTAAGTAGAGTAGGAATAAGGTTTCAGTTAATTTAAAAGAATTTTCTAAGTCTCAGATAAATATATGAACGTATTTATATAATTTCCGATATTAGAAAGTCGAAAAATCGGGATGTTACAACGAACACCAAGAACTTCAAAGGATTCAGGGAAAAGGAAAGGGGGGAGAACTCTGTCACACTAAGATTGCCCAAAGTGCCAATTTGAGGGTTTGGCTCGTACCCCTCACGGAACTCTTTTATTTATAAACTCTTTGACCCAAGCATGACCGTGCTTAACATGAGCACGAGGTCGTGCTCACTTAAGCATGGGCTTGCAACATTCACGTCACAAAGCTCGTATTTCCGACATGACTGTGCTCCCCTTGAGAACGGTCGTGCTTGTGGTTCAGGTAGCCATTAGACACGCGCCTGAGCATGGGTGTGCTGATACATGAGCACGACCGTGCTCTTATACCAGAAAGGAATTTTAAGCCTCGACATCCCACTTAACCCTTCATAACACTCCTAAGGTCAAACTTAATATATATAGCACACACATAAGCACTTAAAGGCTTCACAAGAAAAACACGATGTTACATAAAGAAAGGTTATGCAAAATATATGTTACTAAAAGGAAAATTGTAAACAATTTAGAAACAAAATTTACTGTTTATTTCGGAAGCATATAGGGTGAAAGATCTTTTCCAATGGTCCACGTGGCGCACAAGGGTTTAGTCATTACATTTAATATTAAAATATTTGAATGACTGAAATTAAAATTGAATACTTAATCAACTAGTCAAAAACAAAAACATTCAATGACAATTTTATTCTCATCTCTGTCAACGCATCCCTCACTCCTCTCTCTCCTTTACCTTCCAGTCATCTTCTCCACCGTACTTCACCTAAATTTGTTTATTTTATGAATTTCATTATTACCTGCCGCTCCTCCTGGCACTTTTTTCTTTAAAAAAATTTAAAAG
Source organism: Sophora flavescens (assembly GCA_030762895.1). Taxonomy (NCBI): domain Eukaryota; kingdom Viridiplantae; phylum Streptophyta; class Magnoliopsida; order Fabales; family Fabaceae; genus Sophora; species Sophora flavescens. The sequence continues at coordinate 244,194,562 of CM061063.1, read as the reverse complement.
GCTGTTTGGAAGAAATCGAATACATACACGATCAAATCACACAACTAAATGGCATGTAGATATTTGATGTGAAAATAGTAAATAAGAAAGAAAGAAAGAAAATTCCAATATGACAAATTGAGAATAGAAATTAAGGAAAGGCAACTAAGCAAGTCTTCCTAATGGTGAGAGAGAATTAAAAATAGGTTTTGTCTAAGTTGCACAAGAAAAAAAAACTAGTGTAATTTTGCTCTACTTTTTATTGACCAATAGCGTACATTCTTTTGGACACATCAGAATTTGATCGATCAGTGAGTATATTGGTGGTCAAATGTATTATGGCCGTATATATAATTTGTATACATAGGTATTTTATTGAGTTGTGTTATTTGAACACAAATTTTAGACACGATATTGTATATGTTTCTTTTTATCTCTCACTTATTTTTTATCATCTTTGTATACACACATTCAAAAACAAATAGGACACTGTATCATGTCCCCAATTTTATGTTCAAAACACATTCCTCGATATTTTTTTTAATGGAAATCACTCATCGGCGCCGACACACCGTCCCCTGCCATCCATTTCTCTTCCTCTCTCAAGTCTCAACATAAAATCAAAGATAAAATGATAGAAACGTACTGTTGTTTGATCTCTCAGCTCTTATTTTTTCTTTATTCTTCTACTTTATCCTTTTGCTTTTGAATACTTGTTCTGATTTTTAAAGTGTTGGAAGCTTGAAATCTTATTGGATAATATTGATTTTTTTCCTATTCCATTTGAAAGCAAAAATGGAACTTTATTGGCTATGGGATTTGGCAGAGTGAAGAGATACACATACAAAGAGTTACAGATTATAACTGATTTCATATGTAAAGGAAACTAGAGAGGGGTTAGGGATTTGGGGATGATAATGAAAATTCTGAAAGGGTAAACATCATATACAGAGTACAAGGTTGCAAATACTAAAACAATACACAACCTTTGATTGGATAAAATACAAAAGTAAAGAAAAGTCTAGTTGTGAATTCTATTAGTCCATGCTAGTTGGTCAAAATGGTGCAAGGTTGCACCAATTTTTTCCGGGTGCAACATAGAATGCACCTTTAAAAAGATGGATTTGTCGCGTGGGGGTAAAGGTTACGTAGTAGGATTGGCTTTTTCTACTATTATTACGAATGGATTAAGTACGATGCAAAATCCTGAGCCTTTTATTATTTATTTTATGAAAAAGAGAGCTATGTATTGTTTATGATATCATGCCTTCTTTTTTTCTTTCTTGTTGACATGGTTCTGCACCTTACTTGTTTGTTACGAGAGGTGGAGGTGGTGGTTACTGGTGGTGGCCAAAATTGGGTGGTGGGGTTTTGGCGCTGGAGCAAGGCAGTGGCGGTGGGGTTCACGGTTCTCGAGAGGTGGGTTGACCGGTCGATTGGGATAAGGATGGGATGGTGACGAGGGAAAACGGGTAACAATGGAATTTATCAAATAAAAATAAATAAAATAATAATAAAAAATGGAAATGACCCGCACCACCCATGAATCACATTTTTAATTCTCCACCTTAGATGTTATCCCTTATTTCATTTAATTTTTTTATATATCTAGAATTAAGTTGTTGCTTTTCTCAATAAATCTATAAGTTATGGTGGATTCTAGCATGAAGCACCTGAATAGGTGATGCACTGGTGAATCATTACTTTTAACAGTTAGATATATTATTAAAATAAATCTACGGTTAAGATGTCATAGTTTAAAAAAATTAATACCTCCTACTTGCATTAAAGGCAGCAAAAAAATTCAAATTATAACTTTGTCCCCGTCCCCACACCCTATCCCCTAGAGTTGGACCAGAGAGCCGCTGCATGTTGGTTGTCTTCTCCAACTAGGCATCCATCGAACAAGCCGAGCATAGGTTCTAGACGAGAGGGAGACAAGGCCATTGACCTCCCATATCTGGCTGTCCACACCTTCCAGGAGACATCTGAGACACCCCGATGTCCCATTAAAGAAAAACCTAATTTAACTAAAACTTAATCGTGATATTAGGGATAGACATATATACAAAAAATCATAAATATTAAAACTTTAAATATAAAGGATGGAAACATAGCCATCACACATAGATATACATATACATAAAGGTACAAGGTACCGTGTAGGGTACCACATCAGAGTAGGCCCCCAAAAAGTATAAATTGACAAAATAATAGAAGATACAACAACCCGTAAAAAGATACACTAGCCATAGACTCTCTACTCAACTACTCGGGTCCACTGCTCGTCCTCCAGCATCTGGCTCATAAGGGGTCCCATCAAGCTCCTCAATAGCTGGCTCCTTCGCATGTTCTTCTCATAGCGTCACATAAATAAAACATACACAATATAGAGAAAACAGGAGATAAGAAACATACTATCATCATAAAGGGAAAAGGTTACATAACATATATACAGTAATAGTACACAAACATGCATCACCAAATAAACACATATCAATATAACAAACATCCTCCGAAATATATTATGTCACTCATCCCTCATCTGATTAGGAATATAAGTCAATCGTCCAAGCGGAGTGTCCGTATATATTTGCATCGGTGCACACCCTCATTCCCGTTAGGATGTTCATTCAGTGACTGAGACACACCCCCATTCCCGTTAGGGCACTTATTCAAAGAATGACACTATTCCCCCATTCCCGTTAGGGGATAGCTGCACAATACAAAAGTATCCCCATTCCCATTAGGATATGGGATGATTCGGCTAGAACTATAAGGGTATCACGGTAGTTTCCCCCATTCCTGTTAGGGAACTGACCCGTGACATATGGTATCCATAAGCGGATACTCTGACCTCGTGTGTCACAAACACACGGTTGTGAACAACATCATGCAAACTATGTATGTGTCTCACTGGTTCGTCCCGGGTCAATCCTAGTGGCTCAACCTTTCATCATCATCTCATATAGTATCTCAAATCTCATCGTATCATCAATCTCATCATCCATAAAATATCAATTAATTAATTAGGTTAGGCACAAATAGATTACATATCATACTCTCCCCCAACATGCATCACTTTAAATATCATATATCATCACCTAGATGCCTCCTAAGCATATCATCGCAAATAAAACATATTATCACTCAATACATGTTATCAACCATAATCACAAGAAAATAATAATAAAATCATAATAACAAAATCATAATAAAATCATAATAATAAAATAATGATAATAACATATTCAAATAAATATAATAAACTATAATTAACATGTTAATCCAAACAGCACAATGCAAGCAACTCAAATACGATAAAATCAGACAACCTCAAATATCATAAAATTAACCTAACGGCGATAAACCTACAATCTTCATATCATCATTGGTACTACTAAATAGTCATCAATGTGATATTGACATCGTCAATTATTCGCACACTACTAAGGTTAAGGTCGCCCTACACCATTAATGTAAAATATGCTACTTAGCCATTTCCGACGATATGAGACTTCTTTCTCCTACCTGAAGTGTCGTAGGCTAGCTTTTGAGCAATGAAATGGACCCACTCCAATAATCCTCAAATCTGCCACGTGAGGTTCTCCTACCTCCGGGGCTCCAAAAATCCACCTGAATATATATTCATGAAGCACGTGTTACAGGTAACGCTAATATGAAGACGGAATTGGAAACTGATAAACGGATTGAAAGATAACCTCAATACCGTCGCCAACGGCATTTCGGCATAAAAAGGACATAAGCTTACCTTAGCCTAATCAAGAAAAGAAAGATAGGACAATGAAGTAGATGTTGCGAAGATCACAACGGTATAGTCGGTTTCTCAATAGGACGAACGGATTGATCAAAACTCTCTCCGAAATTTTCTCTCACTCATGGCCCCTCGCGCGCTCTCTCTCTATCTCTCTCTATACCTCAGTTTTTTCTTTCTTTGAAATAATTCCATGTGAAAGAAAAATACCCTTCCCTGTTACGTCAAATATTTTTGTTTTGTTTCCCAGGGAATCCTCCCCGCGCAACTGTGGAGACTAATCCCTCGAGCTAGGTAGGACCACAACGGCGGCAAAGTTCTCCCTCAAGAGTTTTAACGCTGCTGCATTCCCAGGGTCAGGATTCAAACTCGAGACCTCTGGTTAAGCTGGAAGAGATCCGTTGTTAAAGTGTAATTCAAATGGTAGTTAGAGTTAGAGTTAGTTACATGGAAGTTAGAGTTGTTAGTGAGTTAGTTGGAGTAACTAACTATGTGAAGCTATGCCATGTAAGTATATAAATACATTATTAGTGAATGAAAATGTGTGTGCAAGTGTTATATGCAAACTTTCTGATTTCTCTGATTTTCCTCTTTCTCTCCCTCTCTATTCCCTCTTCTGTTTTACATTGTGCTAGTGTGAGTGAGGCATCGGAGAACTTCCCAACCCCAACAAATTGGTATCCATAGCTATAACTATCTAGGGAGAGTGTGTCCATGGAGATGGAGTTGAGTGACGGTTTTTCAATTCCTCTACCTGTTCTTGATAGCAAGAACTTTGAGCATTGGGTAGTGAAAATGGAAACAATCTTTGGTTTCCATGAAGTGTTGGAAACAGTGAAGGATGGGATCCGAGAAGAGGAGGATAGTGCCTCCTACAAGGAATCCAAGAACAGAGATTACAAGGCTCTCATCATCCTTCATCAATGTGTGGATGATGTGAATCTTGGGAAGATTGCTTCAGCCAAAAATGCAAGAGAAGCATGGAAAATCTTGCAACAAGCCTATGGAGATGCTGAAAATGTGAAGAAAGGTGTTGCAAGCAAGAAGGAGATCAAAAGTGTAAAAAAGAATAAAGAAGAGGACACAGGGAGAAAAGAGAAGCAGAGAACAAACAAGACAGAGTGTAGTAATGATGATCTTGAGGCAAACAAGAGTTATCAAAAAGCTGCAAGAGGGTGCACAAAGAAGGGTTCAACCGTAGATGGCAAGAAGGTGCATGAGCCAGAAACAGAGTTCAAGAAATGTGTTCAAGAAATCAGCAAAGACAAGACAATGGAGCTTGTGGCAGAAGATCAGAAGGAAAACAGTATCGTTGTGGAGCATGCACAAAGAGTGGATCTGCTGATGGAACGAAACAATCTTCAGATTGGAAACCTGAATGTTGTGTTTACTGGGTCATTCCATCAAACACCTTGTGAGCAACCTGAAGCGGATGATTTTTCTGAAGAGGCTGTAATGCAAGAAGGAAATCTTGTTCTTGAGGTAAAAGACGCAGAGAAAGAAGCTAAAATCCATGGGACTGATATGTCAGTTCATAAAGGAATGAATCGAGAGGAACCCCAAGGGGATAGCCAAACTGTTATATTTCAATCAACAGCAAAAACTGATAGTGGCTCAAAGATTATAGTATCAACAAAGGTTGAATATGGTGATGCTGATGAGAAACCCACCGGAGAGGATGCTGTTGTGGCAGTGCTGCGAGGTGACCGGAACACGACTGAGACGGAGGTGGCGATTCCGGATCTATGACTAACGGTGGAGGTTTCTCATCAACATCACCATATTCAACCTTTGTTGATACTATAATCTTTGAGCCACTATCGCTTTTTGTCAGAGATTGAAATATAACAGTTTGGCTATCCCCTTGGGGTTCTCGATTCATTCCTCTATGAACTGACATATCAGTCCCATGGATTTTAGCTTCTTTCTCTGCGTCTTTTACCTCAAGAACAAGATTTCCTTCTTGCATTACAGCCTCTTCAGAAAAATCATCCGCTTCAGGTTGCTCACAAGGTGTTTGATGGAATGACCTAGTAAACACAACATTTAGGTTTCCAATCTGAAGATTGTTTCATTCCATCAGCAGATCCACTCTTTGTGCATGCTCCACAACGAGTGATGCACATTGATGAACTTCAAGAACTTGGGCTTGGCCCATTAGGTCAAAATCTGGACCTAATTTTGGAAATTCCATCCATGCCCCTGCCATCATCTTCTCCTCCACGATAGAACACAGCAGCTGCCTCACCTTGACATTACACCACTGCAGCTCACCTTCTTGGACACAGGGCACCTTCTCCTTGCACATCTATGGCGGTTCAGCGGCAGCCACCTCCAAGATCGTGGCTGACTGTAATACATCCTCCACCGCAATGAGTTGTCCTTTCTCGGCATCATCCTCGCTCCATACCCAACCGATTTCTTCTTCAAAATGCGGTCCCATGGTCCTCGCCCATGGTAGCTCAACTGGCGGGTCTGGCGACGGTTGATGCGGTGCTTCCGGCGACATCTCCGCCTTCATCTCACCCTCGAATTGAACGCCATTATCATCTTCTTTGCTCTGCTCTCCCACTCTGAGCTTTTCGGTTTCCCCTTCTCGACAGCCATCATCATGACTGTCGCCACCTGCACCGCGGTTGTATCCACCGCCACCGTTTAAGCCCTCGATCGCGTCCCTCGTCGACTGCTCAGTCTCTCTAATCATCTCCGTCCTAACCTCCACCGTTAGTCGTAGATCCGGAATCGCCACCTCCGTCTCAGTTGCGTTCCGGTCATATATGTGTATGTTAGTGTTAATAAAATGTGCATTATAAAAATGCAATTTAGTGAAATATTTGAATTACGGGGGAGTGTTAGAGTGTAATTCAAATGGTAGTTAGAGTTAGAGTTAGTTACATGGAAGTTAGAGTTGTTAGTGAGCTAGTTGGAGTAACTAACTATGTGAAGTTATGCCATGTAAGTATATAAATACATGATTAGTGAATGAAAATGTGTGTGCAATTGTTATATGCAAACTTTCTGATTTCTCTGATTTTCCTCTTTCTCTCCCTCTCTATTCCCTTTTCTGTTTTACATTGTGCTAGTGTGAGTGAGGCGTTGGAGAACTTCCCAACCCCAACATCCGTGACATCTCACCCAAGCACTCTTAGGTCCCTGTTACGTCAATTTAAAGATAAAGAAAGAAAAGAAATAAAAATAATAATAAGGTTATAAGGATGATAAACATGAAGCGTGGCAACTTAATAACCATGAAAAGAAACTTGTAATGATCATTCCAATGTTCCCCAATGTTCTGAAGTGTCGTGAATATATATATTCATAGGATAAAAAAAAATCATTTAATTAATTTAACTAGGTTAAAAGTTGTAACTAGAGTATAATTAATAAAGATCAACAAATAATGATTAATAAAACTTGAGTAAATTAATCATAATTAATTAGCTATAACTAAGATCTATGTATATGGCTAATTATATTTTAATTTTGTTAATGATAAACCACATTAATTAAGGATGTAAATTGAGGTGCTTCCAATAGGGGTTTTTGACGTGCTTGCTTGAGGTGCTTGCCTATTGAAAATTTTGAGGTGCTTGAATTTTGTTCTAAACTTACATATATGTTTTTATTCTTAAATATGGTTTTGGTTTATCTAACCTTCATCCAAAACTTATTAAGATATCTTATTTTGACTTGCTAAAATCAGGATGTTACAACATCAACCTCATTCCATCGCCATCCACACCAGCAACAACCTCGTCTGTTGTTTGCTCGATTATTCACCAGTATTCACCCTCAATTTCTTCCATAGAGGGTTCTGATAAGCCTCTGGCTTATCTAGTTTTATGACTAGATGAACTAGGGTTTATGTGTCTATTTATTCGAGTTCACTCTCGTTTTCGCCCAAATTTGCCTTGTTTTGTTCCTAAATTGGACTTTGACTCATTTTGCGTATTTTGTGTAGTTTTTAGGTTATTTTGAATAGAATTACGCTTGTGGGTGCTTTTGTTGTTTCAGATTAAATAAGTGAAGCTCCGGGAGTCAAGGAAAGTCGGAGCAAGTGGAAATTGCAAGTGCGGAGACACTCGCCCCGGGAGTGTATTCTCGCCTCGAGATCGAAGGTCAACAAAGCAAAAAAGTCAACATTTCTGTCTCGCCACGCGAGACTCTTCTCGCCCGCGAATCATGAAGACCTGCAAGACGAGACCATCACGGCCAAGCCGTGATGAAGACCACACCCGTGAAACAGTTTGAGGGTTAAAGACTCGCCCGCGAGAGACATCTCGCCTCGCGAGTGAATGAAGACTTGGAAGTCGAGGCCATCACGGCCCGGCCGTGATGAAGGTCACAAACTGAATTGAAGACTCGCCCCGCGAACACACTTTCGCCTCGCGAGAGTTTAAATTGAAAGCGCGCTAATTTTAATTCTCGCCTCGCGAAAGTCTGCTCGCCTCGCGAGAGAGCGCAGATCAGGATTACTATTTAAGGGCTGTTGCATATCAGAACGAGGATCCAATCTTTGGTAGGCAGTTTTCCACTTAGGTGAGGGCAGTAGTTACGAAATCCTTATTTCTCCTTGGAGCTGCGTCTCCTTTTCTGTTTTTCTTCTTATTTTATGATGGTGATTACGTCCGATCGCTTGTCTATGAGCATGAGGAACTAATCCCCGTCGTCCGGGGGAACGATGAAGCCACCCATGGCAGTGTAGATTCTATATGATGTATGTTTTCCTTTCCTTCTTTTAATTAATGTTTTCCAATTCTGAATTGATTGTGTTGATCATATGTGTTGCATGATTAACTAGTTAAACGTGTTAAGGCCAAACGGCGATTCACGTTTTAGAACTTGAATTGGAATCACTAATCGAATAATGAGCACGACCGTGGAATTAGGAGATTAGTGCAACCATTTAGGGAACAAGAATTAACAGAATTCGAGATTAGGGTTATGAGACCTGCAAGTAATTAATCCAATCGTCGAATACGTCCTAATGAGCACGGCTGTGAATTTAGGAGAATTTAGGGGTCCCGGTTGACATTGTAATTGAACCTAGGGAGGAATTCATCATCACTTGGGTGTACATGTTGGGTAGGTGGATTTGTGACCTTGGACATTTTAGTTTCTGATTTTTAGTTAATTATTTAATTAGACTTGTTAATTTAATTTCGATCCGATTCCCTCTCTCTCAACCACTTTTCTGTAACTTGACCGAACGTATCTGACTTCCCACGGATTAGTCGAATTGGTACCCCAATCCCTGAGTTCGACCTCGGTAATTACTTACCGTGTTTCTTTTTATTACTTGCGACGACCCGGTACACTTGCCGGAGTCACAACAAGTTTTTGGCGCCGTTGCCGGGGATTGGCACAACCAGTTTTACTAATTTTAGGGGAGTTTGATTATTTGGTTAAGTTATTTTTGTTCTTATTTTTTATTTTTATTTTTATTATTCTCTTTTTATTTTCTACTATCTCTCTACTTCTTTGATTCCACTTGGTCTTGCCTTGTTTTGTATGCGAGGTACATGAAGGAATGCTTCCGGGTTGCGAATATTGTGATGGGAACCATGACACTTGGAGTTGTCCGTTCTACTTCCCTCATGTATATGTGGAACCATGGCATAATGACAGCATGCCCCAGAACAACTATCAGAGTCAGAATCAGTATTGGGGTGATATGAGTAGAGACCACCCGGATTTTGCTTGGAGTAATGATGGCGATGGTCTAGCCTGGCAACCACAACCTCAACAAAATTGGCAACAACAACCTCAACAGAATGGTGGACCACAACCTTGGGAGTTGGCTCTTGAGAAGTTGAGTGCGACACTTGAGAAAGTGTCAATCAATACAAACGCAACCATTGACAAGTTGGCAACTCATACAGGGATGGCACTTCAAAATCTAGAGATGCAGATCGCCCAACTCACAAAGAAACTAAATGAGCACCCCCCAGAGACTTTCCCAGTCGATACCGAGAACGACCCTAAGAACCAATGCAATGCCACAACAACTAGAAGCAGTGGGGTGTTGGGATATGACTGGGATGTAACAAGTTCTCAGGGAGTTGAGGAAGAACTACCACATGTTGAGGAAGAACAACCGGAGGAAAAGGAATTGGCAAGTGTCATGGCCCCGGAACAACCACATGTTGAGGAAGAGCAACCTAAGGAAGAGGAGTTGGCAAAGGACAAGGCACTGGAGCAAGGGGTAGAGATCAAGATGAAGATAAAGTGGCGGAGGATTCCACCATGCTTGCCAAGCAACCTGATTTTGATGCGTTAAATAAATATGTTGGCTTGCATGCATGTGTGGACACCGGTAAATTAGACCCTCCCACTTGTCTAGCACACTTCCTCGTGAAAACACCATTTGACCCGAGAGGAAGTGAGTTCATAATTGAAGAGGTCAATGGAGTTTTCACACACTGGCTGGGTGGAGTAGATAATAAGGTCATATTGCTGCTACGATCTCCACTCCAATTACCATTTGATCCGGGTGGAGGATTTGATATGATGAGCGTCCCTTGGCCTCTGTACCACAGACTATGGGATCCAGGTGGATGCTTCTTAATAAGTCAGGCTCGGGACGTTAAACAAGCGCTTCTTGGGAGGCAACCCAAGCCAGGTATCCCTCTCTTCTCTTAACTTTTGTTTTGTGTTTGCTTTTTGTTTTGTTTTTGTTGTCACTCTTGAATAATTTGAGAAGATCAAGAGTTGTTGTATGAAATGTCGTGTCGGCAAGCTTGTTGGATTTTAATTAGATTGAGCGTAGATGGATTGCATGAATTACTTGATCCTTGATGATTTCCCCCTAGGTTCTGAAAATAGAAAAGTTTATCCCCACTAAAAAATTGAAAATTGAACTTTGAGATTTATTATGATTGCTTGATTTATGATAAGTTTGGGGTGAGGGGGTGCACACACTAGGAATCGTATCTCGGTCAAACAATTTGCAAAATGTCCAGGTGAGGAATTTGAGCCTCCAACTCTGTTTTTGAATGTGAGAATCACTGTTAAGTTGCACTTTCCCGAATTTGCTTGAATCTCTATATGGTTTGCATGATTATGTGTTGCATCAAATGATTTAGGCAATTTTCTTTGAATAACTACTTGGCCTGAAAAGAACCATCCCTAATGCATGTTCCCTAGTTAGCCAAATTGAGCCCAATTGACTTATTGTTTCTTGATGACCCTACATTACGAACCAAAATCTGAAAAACCATGTTAACCCAATCTTAGGATTAGGAGAGCATGGAAATGAGCAAGAGAAAGGTTGTGAGAAACTAAGTTTGGGGTGGCTACGAGGTGATATGTCATATTGGGGTGAGAAAAAGAAAACAAAGGTTGGAACCCAAGGCAATAATAAAAAAAAAACAGAGAGAAAGAAAAAAGAAAAAAAAATTATTCAAAATAAATTGCCAAAGGAAAAGGGGCAAGTCAAGAGATTAGCAAGGAAAAAGGCTGTAGTCACCCGAGACAAAAAAACAAAAATGAAAAAAGGAATTTGAGTCGAATACGTGTAAAAAGGTTCATGCTCTCTTAGTTCCTAGGGACTTAAGCCTAAATATCCTTCATTATCCTACCCTCAGCCAGGCCCCATTACAACCTTTAAAAGACCTTCTGATGTTGCATGCATGTTTTCGTGAGAACCATTTTTGAGATGAAAATCAAATTCATGGGAAGTGCCCTTGATAAGTGAAATGGAGTGAAAAAGTTGATAACCTAGACAAACTTGAGCGAATGAGTGAAATTTTACATACCCTTGTGAGGAAGGCAATTGTTTGAAATTGGTGATCTTCCTTTTGTGTGTGACCCTGATCCTCAACTTAGACTAATGATTGCATGAATGATGAAGTTCTCAATGGTTTAAAGTAAATGAATGTGGGGATTACATTGATGTAGGGGGGAGATCATAGGAGAAAAACTGTTTTGTAAAGTTGCATTAAATTTGTGCGAAATCGATTGATTCCTTTAGGCTTGCCAAGTCTTGAGTCGTTTTTGAGTTTTAAGCTTGCTTGGGGACAAGCAAGGTTTAAGTTTGGGGTATTTTGATAAGCCTCTGGCTTATCTAGTTTTATGACTAGATGAACTAGGGTCTATGTGTCTATTTATTCGAGTTCACTCTCGTTTTCGCCCAAATTTGCCTTGTTTTGTTCCTAAATTGGACTTTGACTCATTTTGCGTATTTTGTGTAGTTTTTAGGTTATTTTGAATAGAATTACGCTTGTGGGTGCTTTTGTTGTTTCAGATTAAATAAGTGAAGCTCCGGGAGTCAAGGAAAGTCGGAAGCAAAGGAAATTGCAAGTGCGGAGACACTCGCCCCAAGGAGTGTATTCTCGCCTCGCGAGACTGAAGGTCAACAAAGCAGCAAAAGTCAACATTTCTGTCTCGCCACGCGAGACTCTTCTCGCCCCGCGAATCATGAAGACCTGCAAGACAGAGACCATCACGGCCAAGCCGTGATGAAGACCACGCCCGTGAACAGTTTGAGGGTTAAAGACTCGCCCCGCGAGAGACATCTCACCTCGCGAGTGAATGAAGACTTGGAAGTCAGAGGCCATCACGGCCCAGCCGTGATGAAGGTCACAGCCTGAAATTGAAGACTCGCCCCGCGAACACACTTTCGCCTCGCGAGAGTTTAAATTGAAAGCGCGCTAATTTTAATTCTCGCCTCGCGAAAGTCTGCTCGCCTCGCGAGAGAGCGCAGATCAGGATTACTATTTAAGGGCTGTTGCATATCAGAACGAGGATCCAATCTTTGGTAGGCAGTTTTCCACTTAGGTGAGGGCAGTAGTTACGAAATCCTTATTTCTCCTTGGAGCTGCGTCTCCTTTTCTGTTTTTCTTCTTATTTTATGATGGTGATTACGTCCGATCGCTTGTCTATGAGCATGAGGAACTAATCCCCGTCGTCCGGGGGAACGATGAAGCCACCCATGGCAGTGTAGATTCTATATGATGTATGTTTTCCTTTCCTTCTTTTAATTAATGTTTTCCAATTCTGAATTGATTGTGTTGATCATATGTGTTGCATGATTAACTAGTTAAACGTGTTAAGGCCAAACGGCGATTCACGTTTTAGAACTTGAATTGGAATCACTAATCGAATAATGAGCACGACCGTGGAATTAGGAGATTAGTGCAACCATTTAGGGAACAAGAATTAACAGAATTCGAGATTAGGGTTATGAGACCTGCAAGTAATTAATCCAATCGTCGAATACGTCCTAATGAGCACGGCTGTGAATTTAGGAGAATTTAGGGGTCCCGGTTGACATTGTAATTGAACCTAGGGAGGAATTCATCATCACTTGGGTGTACATGTTGGGTAGGTGGATTTGTGACCTTGGACATTTTAGTTTCTGATTTTTAGTTAATTATTTAATTAGACTTGTTAATTTAATTTCGATCCGATTCCCTCTCTCTCAACCACTTTTCTGTAACTTGACCGAACGTATCTGACTTCCCGCGGATTAGTCGAATTGGTACCCCAATCCCTGAGTTCGACCTCGGTAATTACTTACCGTGTTTCTTTTTATTACTTGCGACGACCCGGTACACTTGCCGGAGTCACAACAGGTTCCCATCTCTTCAGATGGTTATCATTACTGAATTTTTCATCTTTGTCAGTGTCTTTCTACATTTTCTACCTTCCCCTGATTTTATTTCTCATGGGCACCCTATTTTAAAGTAAATCAATTTGTCGAATTCGGGTATGAAATTTAGTATTTTCCCATAGGTCTTTCGTCTTAAGGGTGGAGCCCAGCAAGCTAGAAGGATAATCCTACATATGCCACGGGTTCGGTGCCGAAGATAGTGAAATGGAACAGGGAAATGGTAATTCCAAAAGCTTGAAGGAAAAAGGAATGATACGGGTAATTCCAGAAGCTTGAATGAAAAACTAATCGTTGGATGGAAGTTTTTGGTTTTTATTTTTTGCCACTATTTGGAATATGAAAATGAAGAAAAGGAAGGTCTGGTGGTTGATGGAGTGAGGCGGCAGGTGGGGTTGGTGGGGGTAGAATTGGTATTGAAAATAAAAATAACCTATTATTAACTTGAAAGCTAGTGCTTTATTGTGAACCACCTAATTAGGCGCTTCGCCTTAGACAGCACCATAATTTATTAAATTTGTGGTGGATTCTAGGGTGAGGTACCTAAGTAAGTGTCTCTCCCATGTGCCACTTAATAGTAATGTGAAATGACATTTTACCTTATCCCACTCCACCAACAACCTTCCTTTCCACCCCGTTGTTACGCCCCAATAGCCGACAAATACGGCTCATCGACAAACAGCTGACAACAATAGGCGGAGCTGCCAGCAGCGAGGTCCCAGAGGTGAAGCTCACCATCCCAGAAGCCGGAGAGTGCGAATTGGTTGTCGAAGGTTTCTACCCCTAGTTCTCACCACCACCTCACCCTCTTACCACCACCCCTTTTGGATCTAGTTTGCCACCAAACTAGAAGACAACTCGGAGTACGACAGAGTGCGGCGAAGGTAAGGTAGAGGACCCCGCCCACCCATTACTCACCCATCGTCGAAGGTTTCTACCCCCACTCCTCACCCACCACTGTCCAGAGGATCCCGCCATCGCCTCCTCAAGATCACGACCACCGGTAATGTTCAAATCACTCACCCTCTCCATTATGAGCTTACCCTTCATATCATTCTTCTCTAAATGCTAGAAGCTCGACCAGATCTGTAAGTGGACCCACAAGCTCGATAGGTGAAGATGGAGAGTTTGAATGAGTGATAATAGTCTTGGATTCTCGGGGGTAAAGGTATTGCTTCATTCGATGAATAGATCAGAAATCAGGATTGCTTGTAAGTGCTTGACAGAATTTTCTGCGTATAGAGGAGTTTGAGGTGTTTTTTTTTCCTCCATAGAAAGTGAAGGGTATGGTACCTAGGTCTCTGCTGGCAAAGGTAGTGCAGATGCTCCGAAAAAAGTTTCTGTTTATCCTAGGCCTTTTGCTTCTCTCACTCATGCATGAGATTTTTCGTGACGCTTCTTGTAGTAAGTAGAATACAAGAAGTTCAGAGGCTTAGGTGTGTTATATATTTATGTAAGTAATGTATAGTTTCTGTTGTTTCTATGTTGTCTTTGAGTAGAAATTTTTTCTTGTTGTGGTCTAGATTGTTTAGCATGTAATAGTATAATATGGATCCTTAAGGTGTCCATTACTTTTGAACCCTGTGTAATACCATACCTTCTTTGAAAATATAAAACAACTTTTTTTCCCTGGTCACATGAAGTGGTCATTGTTGACGATCCGGCAAGTGTATCGTTTCGAAAAAAACGGTAAGCAAATATCGAGGTCGAACACAAGGATTGGAAGACCAATTTATCTAGATTTGTAGAAGATAACTAATAATTGACCAAGTCAAATATGAGAGAGAAGGAGAGAGTTCGATGGGATAAATTAATTATCTAAAACAAATACAAATTAAAGCAAGATAAAAAAAAGAGTTATCTAATCAAATATTTAGATTACGATAGTGAGCTCTAAGGTCACAAATCCACCCACCCTATCAAGCAAGTTACCCAAGCGTTTATCTTCTTATCCCTATGTTCAATTTAATTTCTTTATCAATCAGGAACCCTCAATTATCCTAATGTCACTTCTGATTTTCAAAAGTAACTATCTACAATTGCAAGTCGTCAATTTCCCAATTTATTCAACCCACAACTAGATTACTAGATTTCTTAAGTTCTTGGTTCCATATAGCGATTGCACCACTTTCCTATTCTATCCCTAGTAATGTTCAAACGGTGTTCTTAATTCAAGTCCTAAGCACGAATCGCTTCCCAGCCTCAACGCACTAGACTAGTTAACCACAGGCCTTTATGATTAACGCAAACACATCAGAATTAAGAAACAAGAAAAGAGACAATGGTATAAGAAAATATTACTTGAATTCACTATGCATCAAAGGTGGCAAGTTCATAATAAAATAAATGAAAAGAGAAAAAATAATCCTAAACTAATGGAGACGCAACTCCAAGAGAAACAAGGAAAAGAAAAAGAAGATGATGTGATACTGGGACTATGTGCTGTGTTGCTGCGCTAGCCCCCTGCTTGGTTCTCCACCTCTGCGCTACTGTGGCTATATAGTGCAAGCCTTCTTCTCCTCATCCAATTTGAAATCTCCATCAGTTTAGTTCTATCCAAACAGAATAAATTACAATTGAGAATTGCAATCTTTTACTTTGATGCTTATCTTTTCTTCTAATTATAAAATCCAAATCTTTTCTAAATTGAGATTTGACGTGGGACCCTAGATTAATTTCCTTGGCTGCCAAATATTATTATCCTTGTACAAGATTGGTTTAGACCATTTGCTCCTCATCATGTGGGCCGTTTACTTCAAATTGGCAAAGTCAGATTTGCTTCATATGGTCCCACGCCATTTTCACCATGACCAAAGTCACGGCCTTTAGAATTCAATTGCATGAAATCTTCCCCTGATTCACGTGAGATTTTGAGTAGGATAAGACAAATTTCCTTCTTCCAATTTCTAAAACAAATTGCCTCACATGGGATCCTTGCTTTTTGATGGCAAGATATTCCATTCAAGTGACTTAACTTTGAATTGATAGTAACAATATTCTTCTCCCCGGAGCAATTCAATTGTCAAATCTTATCATATCCTTTATTGTTGTGATAGATAATTATTAACCAAATCCAATTTGATTTGGATCCGATCTTTTATCTTAATGGAAATTGAATTATCTTTTAATCATAATAATTCAAATCCAAATTGATTTCAAAACCATCATGTGGACTCCTGCATAATTTTAGTTACTTTGGCTGTAACAGATTTGAAAATTCATGGGGCGAGACTGAAAGATCCTAATTACTTGCATAGCATCAACTCTGGCTCGCGGGGTGAGCACTATCTCGTGGGGCGAGACCTTGAAATTTCCCTTTTTCTTATTTTCTTCAATTTTCAAAGTTTCCTTGAGTTTCACTTTTAACCTGAAAATATAAAATAGCATTAAATGCTTTATTTGACTCAAAATTAACCAAAATATCCTAAAAACTACTTAAGAGACTAAAAATGTTGCTTGAGGACAATTAAAGTCAAATTTGGGCAAAAACGAGATTAAACTCGAATAATTAGCACAAAAACCATGGCCTTACTAGTTATAAAACTAGATAAGCCAGAGGCTTATCAGTCATATCTAAATTCTTAACAAAATAAAATCTAATGGCAATTTAAGTTTCCATTGGCCCATAAAATCCAACAAAAAAATTGAAGTACAATGGCCCTTCTCTTTCTTTTTGTTCTCTTCTTAAAAAGAGATGTTAATTTGAAGTTCTCTTTGTTTTAATATTTTGAATTCAAATTTTATTTTAATCTAATTATGTATCCATGGGTCAGGACAATGCCCTCCCATGATTTATGTTTCCATTTTTTTAATAAATTTTAGGTGTGCTGCAAATGATTGATAATTTTGAGGTGCCAACCTAGTTTGTATTTGTCACGACCCAAATCTGGCGTCCATGACTGGCCAGGTCTAAGGTTGTCTACCTAGCCCCGGAGCTTAGCATCAACCTCAACTCGGAGGCTTCTTCCACATTTATAACGCGACACTAGGTGACAACTTGCCTAAATTTCCAATATGATTCGTAAGATCCGTTATATACACCAAAGTTATTCTTTTCCAATAAAGGTAAAATACTTTTAATAATACATACATCACATAAATACTTAAATCCTAATTAGTTTATAAATTTCTATGATAGTACAACATCAAAATTCCTCTACAGCAGCAGTCGGCCATCCTTGAATTTTTTTCCCAAGTATAACATGTGGTTAAAAATAAAATAAGAGGGGTGAGTATATAATCGGTGAGGAATGCCCCTTCTAAAACATAAATCAAAAGCATTATATAAGACAATAATTTTTCAACATAACAGTGTACATAATATTTAATAAGGATAACATGCATGCCATAAGGCCAAATCATATTTTGTCATCAACCTCGTGGGATTCCTATTTGGAATAAATTACATGTCTAACTAGTGAACCATTTTATACCTTTGAAAGTTCTGAGGTCATGGCCATCAACACTTCCCTTCTCATAACAGGGGCTCCAAGCCATTGTCATATCATAACATAACCCGATACAAATGGACACCATTTATATAAGCATGACCATAGACATAACAACCATCACTTCAAAGTATTTTAGAATTATTATATGATTCATTCCAAAAATCTACAATATGGTTCAGGCCATATCAATCACAATATACCAGTATATTCACAAACAAAAATAACCACAAACAATATTGATATGTAACCTCTTAATAGAGAAACCTGATACCCCTTTCAACTCGATCGATAGGAGCTCCCATGCTCAAACAATCCATTACAATTCGTACGCATGTGGAGTACAAATGCCAATAATTTCTTCTCTCTCATTTTAGTTTTCTTATTCACCCTTCATAACCTTAGTCATCACCTTATGCTCTTGAAGGAGTTCTCATATTGCATCATACAAAATTTCAATCTTTTGGGATTTTAACCGATTATTACATTTGACCAAAAGCTTTAGCCATTCATCCATTTTCATCAAATTCATAGAACCCACACCAAATTTGGAAGAAGAATCGCTCAAAGGTGACAATGATATTAAGTTAGCTATTCAGTGGTCTGTTTTGATATTAAGTTAGTGATTTCAGGGTCTGGGTTGTTAGGATTGTAGAAGAAAGGGGGCATTTTTTAAATGAAGGAGAGAGAGGGAGAAATAGGGCATTAGAATGAGATGTTGGGTGGGGAAAAAAGATGAACCTAGTATAGTCTCAAAGAGGTCCCTGAAATATGGTTGCAACTTGCAATTAGGTCCAATGACATGGATACCAGTTGTCCATTGACATGGGTGCCATCCAGACACTTAACGTGCCACATCAGTATCGTTAACACTGTTAAGTAACAAGGATTAGCGGATGGACCAAGTTGATTCGCGTTTGACAACTTCGAGGATGAATTTGAAATTTTGTAAATGTGAGGGACCAAATTGGGGTTTTACTCATTGTTTACTTGATCTTATCATTTTCCTTGATAACTTTCAGCTTCATCCTTGTCCAATTTAAAGACAGTACCACAAACACATAAAGAACAACACCTAATTTTTATCCTTGTTAAGCTTCCACTACTGTTAGAGTGGAACGTGAGAATGTAAATACTAACTATATATAAATTGACCATTGTTGGCTATTTTTTTTTATTCAACAAATGTTTTTTTTTTGTTTTTTTTTGCATCTACAATATCTGAAACAATCCTTAAAATGCAGGCCTTCATATGTTGATTGAAGTCTTTAAATGTATTCTCTGACTTCAATTTGGATGGACATAAGTTTTTTGGTGATCCGGATGGACATAAGTAGTGCTTTTGTGTTGTGTTTTGTCCCACAAATAAGGAAAGGTGATTTTACATTCAAAGAGAGAGTGATGTCTGCAACTGCCAAGCATACAGTACGTTATGGGTTCTTTCAATCACTGTTAGGGTTGTTTATATATTTTATTTTATTTTGTCCAAGGGTAAGAAGGGGAGATGGAAGAAGAAGGAAATGTGAAAGGGGCGTAATGCATTGCTGGGAGTGTGAACTTGTGCACTCACAATTAATGTCCCGCAGCATGATCAACTTAACTGACTCAAAGAGGACAATATTAGGGTTATTCTATAATTTTATAATAGCAGTAATTGTAAGATGAATATGTACATAAATAGAAATAACTACTTTATTATGACTTGGAATAACTTATAATATCCGGTCAAAAATAGTGATATGCATACACAATTGACTTGGGTGAGTATTGTAGAATGAGTCAGTGAATGACCCATTTACTCATGCATAAAATTTGAAAATTGATTAAAACCCAAAACTTTATATGCAAAAAATCAGTGCACTAATAGAAATACCTTTGTTGTATTAACTATTGGACAAATGTTTGTATAGAATATTTCTAGGACACAATCAAATATTTTTAGTTTGCATTCTCTATTAAAAAACGTACCCATATTTCATGTACTATCCGGTCGTTTATGCTATAGCTCTCATGCTTGAATCTATTTGTTTAGAACGTGTGGAATTTTAAGCCTTTGTTTGTTTGATAGAAGAAAAAAATGAGAAGAGAAATGAGAAAAAAAATGAGAAGCTGAGAAATGGCAAAGAGAAATAAGCGGAAAAACACATAGATGTCTTGGCATTTTTTTACTATGAAATGGTGTCCAGGGGCCCCAGGGGATTACGGGTGCCCTGGGTGAACTCAGGAAAATGGTGCCCTCATAATCATTTGAAGATTGTCCTCCTTGCATTTTTTGCTGCAAACTCTTTAATAATCTGATCATAATCAAGGTTTTAAAAAAAAATCATTTTCGATAGAAATCAAAACAAGACTATTTAATCTACATTGTGACATAGTAGATCATAAATAAGATTTTAACAATTTCAATTTAGAAAAACTTCTCTCAGTTGATGCAACAGTAACTGGGATAGTATGTAAAAATTTTATAAATTATATAAATTTATAAATTTTTATATAAAATCTATATATACTATGTAAAATTTTACGTTATCTGGTGCCTCAAAACAATGGGGCCCTGGGCGATCGCCCACCTCGACGATCGTGCACCTCGACCGTGCTCAGAGCCACCCCGATGGTATGCAACCTTTTAGTGATGTATCTTCATAGGTCCATTATTATTTGCAAATTTCTTCAATGTTTGTGAGTTGACACAGGCAAACACAAGAAGGGGGGTTGAATTGTGTTTGTTAATAATTTTTCTGAAACAACCTTTTTCAAAAACTATTTTCTCACACAAGGAAAACAAGGCAGAAACATGCACAGAAGATGACATTTTAGAAACTTACCAAAATCAAGTTCAAATCCCCACAGTTAGTATAAATAAATAAAACTGAAGAGATAAGGGATTAGAAGATTCACCCAAGTGCTTTATTCTAGTTCACTCTCTTCCAACTAAGAGCTACGTCCAGTCCCATCGACTTGAAGGTTTTACTCCACTATTTCTCCAAATAGATTACAACAAGTATTCAACACATCTCCAGGCTATAAGTATTCCTTTCTTACCAAGCCTCTTCAGGCTCTAACCCTAACAAAGAGATATAAGATTTTGATCTATGAACTCACTATGTGTGAGAATATGAAAGTTTAAGATCAGGGAGAACACAACTGAAAATATTCAAATGAAATTAGATCAGAGATTTGGCACTTTGAAAATTTCACAGCATTAAGTTGTTTCTTCTCTTGGGGTCGTCTAATATATATAGACTTCTTCATCTTTTCTTCAATGGTCGTAAGTAAATATCCGTTTAGAGATAGCAATTAATGTTGAGATCCCTTGAGACTGATAACTTGATATGCTTCACTGAGAAGTGCTTTTGTTTATCAGAAGAATGCTCAAAGTAGAACTGTCACTTCTCTGTTGTACCAAAAGTTTCTTTGTGACTTACCATCTTTGTATTTGACTTGATCTTTACAACAATGTAGTTTGACAGAGTACGAAGGATTATGGTTTCGATGGTACAGAGTTCTTTTATCCAAGAGATAAAGATTTTATACAATAGAAGCATCAAGGTAAAAGACATATATTCTTTGAATTAAATAAACAATCATTTGAGATAAGTACATTCAAGCTTAGACTGGTTTACTTCTTTAAAACTAGAGGATGCGCAGGTCTTTGGATGTGCAAGATTAATTTATAAGAGAGATGAGCTCGTCTACTGATAGTTGCGTCTAGTTCTAAGAGATAGACGTGCTTTACTTAAGAGCCCATCCGCTGACGTGACGTTTTTCTCATCCAATAACTCAAGTCTTTGGACTTACTATATTTCAGTGAGTTATTTTTGATCTTCGTCTATTGATGTGACAACCTTTTACCCCACACGTTAATATAAACATTTACTTAAAAGAGGGATTATAAAAAATGCATTTATTTGAATAAAATAAAAACTTGGATAAAAAGGTTTCACATCTCAACATAAACAACGCGGAAAGAAAACATAACATAATATAAGTTCAAAAATCATAACGTAACGTAAACATAAACAAAGACATAAACTCCAACCTCGATGTCACATACAGAGCTGGTATAACCAAAAATACGGAAAATAATAATCCTCGGATACAACCGAAACACTAACTAACAACTACTGCAAAACTGTAAATCCTAAGCATAGGTAGCGGCTCCTTAGAGTCACTCCTCAACGGGCTAATCGCCATCCTCTGCATATATACAAAAGGTACATGCAACACCACATAAAAATAGAGAGTAAGAAACATATATATGAATATAATGGCAAGGAAGCAGTTAGCAAGACGAGCATACAACAAACAAACATGTTATATCAACAACGATATCATAAGATCATCATCATAATATGTATGCTATGCAATGCAATCCTACTCCACGCCTCTACTATGCATTTGGATCCAATCTATCTCAGGATGAGCAACTTCAGAGTTAAATATCCACATTGGCCACAAGGCACCAACGACGGGGCAATCCAACTTACCTTGGTTGGACCCCTTGGATAGCCGACGCACCTTACTCTCGGATGCGCCACCACGGGGGTACCAGGTCCCGCGGATGGCCAAAATGCCTTACTCTTGTGCGAACTCTCCTATGTCGCATAACCTCCCATGAACATCTCCAATGTGTGTATGCATGACAAACATCATACCATCATGACCTCCACCTCCGCTTGGGCCCATAGGATACCCAAGTCTTAACACCATCATCACCTCGACCACTAGGCTATTGAGGATTATTGTTTAACATTTATCGTTAAGTCTTTTAATCACCCTTGGCCACTAGGCTACCAAGGTACATCATCATTATCACTCTAGCCCCTTAGGAACTAGGGATTACCACCTTGACCATCCTGCATCAAGGCCCCTTGGCCACTAGGCTACCAAGGTACAACATCTTTTCACTTGTCTTTTGGTCTTCATGTTTCGTTGGTATCTTATTAAGTCTTTTAAGAATTTGGGGTAAGAACCCCTATCTCAAACTGTTTCTGTTTTCTGTTCTGGGCAAGGGAGCACATGCATGCTCCCTTAACCAGCACGGTTTGGAGAATTAATCCTTTAATTGGCTTCTCTCAATTTCTCAAAAATCATTCCCTAGGGTTCTTCTAATCCTTTGAACAAAACCTCACAATTATTATTAATATTCATGTCTTATTAACCGAAAGGGAAAAAACCTCCCTTTTTATCATGGTTCACAACGAATAACCAAATCGACCAGTAACCAATCATTGTAACATACGACAGTCATGGCATCATCGTTCAACTCATAACAACAATCATATCAACATTAATCATATCATAAACATGTTGAGAAATCATACTATAAACACATAAATAACTCATATGATCAAATCAATATAAACTTATAGACATGTTAGGAAACAAGACATATCATCAAACACAGGTATGAAGATTCCACTTAAACCACCACGCTACTCTTGCTGGCTTCCTCGGTTTGGATCGAAGAATGGTTCCAAGCCTTGGCCAACACAAAAAGATTAACCAATTAGCCTCCCAAAACTAAAATTAGAATGGAATCCAAAAAGAGGAAGGAAACCATTACTTATGTCAACTGGCACAGACCAACCGAGACCTCCCAAAATTAGAGCAAGAACACCAAAGCATCAAAAGGGCTCAAGGGGAGGAAGAGAAAAGAGGTTTTTACCCCACAAAAGCAGCCCAAGGTGTCAAAATAGGGTTTGACTCATAACCCTCACGAAACTGCTCTATTTATAGATTCTAATGCCTGAGCACGGTCGTGCTCACTGTTGAGCATGGCCGTGCTCAACTTCTAAGCACGGGGCGATCAAATATGGCCTTTCGAGACCCCCTATATGACCGATTTGGCTAAAACACTATCCATAAGACTTATAGATAATTCTCTTAGCTTTCCAATGCCACAAATATCACCTCGATCGGACATCTAGAACTCAATATATGGTCAAAACGGTGAAACAAGTTATTAGGACTCTAAAAGGTTTGAACCTTAATTTCTAAGGCTAAACTTCCCCAAACATGAACTTAGACATCAAGAACAACCTAACATGCAAATGCAAACATATATATAATATATATAAATGAATTAAGCTTATTTATGAAAAATGGGGTGTTACAACTGACGTGGCATTTAAGCTCGTCTACTCATTGAAACTAAAGTTCACGTCTACTGAGAGTATTTTATTGACCGCCTACTCAAATATATTGAGTAAATATATATACCAAACATTTTGAGCAGCTGGTCTACATGAATGGACGTGGATTCACAATCTAAGTCCAAGCATATATAAGGAAACTTATTCAAGGTTTCCATAGCTTATATATTTTTAACATTCCTGCAAGACTAGATAAAGCAAGTTAGATCTCAACTAAAACTTTGCCATGCAAATTTAATTATTTTTGTTAACATCAAAACTCAGATTTATTAATCCAAATCACTTTGGTTCCAACAATCTCCCCTTTTTTTGATGATGACAAAAACTAATTAAATTTGGGTGAGCAAAGTCTAAGAGAGCTTACAAAGCTCCCCCTAAGACAAAGCAGTCAAACTTAATAGGAATAACATATAAGACAGAAGCTCAAGAAAGACATATCATATATAACTTATCAGATCAGTTCAGCTACTTATCAGTCAAAAGATAGTATCAGAGCATATAATAGAATAAGTCAAAGCATATATAAACAAGTAAAATCATGCATATGCAGACAAATATATACTTTCAAATACTGACTTTTATAAAATTTAATTGATTCTCTTATCCTTTCTCCCGTTTTTTTGTCATCAGACAAAAAGGTAAAAGGAGTGGACCCTCATTGTCATTATTAAGTAAAGACTAAGAAGAGGGTGGAGGAGGAGAAGGAGGGTTCTGGTTTGGTGGAGGTGGAGGAGGTTGAGTTGGCAGATTATGACTCTATTGAAAACTTTGCATAATGCTCATCATTTGGTTCATCATGACATTTGTTGGAGTCGGGGCTTCTGCAACTTGCTTTCTCACTTGTACCTTGACCTCAACTTTTACTCTTTCTTCTATAATTCTTCCAATTATCTCTTCAAAGTTTGGAGCCAATGAGGGTCTTGAACTTTCAACACTGTCTTGAGCATGTGCTTGACTTGGCTGAGATGAGTGCTCCTCAGAAGTGCTCGGTCTTGGAGAAGACTCAGCAACTTCCTTATTCTCAGTTTCTGGATGAGCAGGTTCAGCATTGAAATCCGATTCTTCTATTACGATTTCTTCCTCAGTGTGCTCATAAGGAGGAGATGGAGGTGGTGAAGATGAAAGAGTGAGTATAGGAGGATGCAGATCTCTGACCCAGTGGACAGGGTCTTCTTCGAATGCAGGATTGATGACAGGAATACCAATCATGTCCTTATAAATGTAGAATCTTGCATTTGACAATCCACATTTGCCTCTGACTTTAGGAATTCCTCTCTTCTCTTCGTCACTCGCACTGAAAGAAGAAGCTTCCTTAGCACATTCCAGCATGTGATTTGCCCAAATGGCAAAAGCAGAATCTTGATCAATGTCTTCAACTGGTCGTGACAACCAAAAGTCTATTATATTCTGATTATAAGATTCAACAGAGTCAGCATTGAGAAAGCAGGAAGTATCTTTTGGTTTCTTTGCAGTGCTCCTCTGCTTCTTCAGATCCTTGTCTTTATTCAGATCAATCATAGGTAGTCTAGGAGTAATCATGGCGGGTCTGACACCAATCTTTGTTTTCTTCTTGGTATGAAACAACAAAGTCGGAGGGACAAAGTTTTCAACCCTAACATGTCTTGGCAATTCAAACTCATTCTGAAGAAATACATACATAAGGTGATCCACGAGACTCACAGCTCTGCCATAAATACTTGGATGTCTGAAAGTCTCCCATTTGGTTTTGTTGTCCATGATAATAGGAATATGTCTGAAGGATCTTGACCTTTTGTAGATGACATTGTCCAGATCTTTCTTTGCTGGATCCTTAAAACAGTCAGAGATGATATGTCTCTCCACACCTTCTGTGAAAGGTTTGAAAGGTGGGGATTTGATGAGATTTGGGTAGATTTTTCTTGGTGGGAATTTCTTTTGTGGAAGGTGAGTGAGGGCAAGTCCAATATGGTTTTGTAGAGTGGATGGAAGAGGACTGTTTTGGTTTGGCACATAGGGAATGGTTATGTAGCCTGGGTATTGTATGGACTCAGGTTGATACTCATATTCCGGTAAAGGAAAGAAAGGTCTGGTTGAAGTTGGTTCAGGTTCATGTTGATGGTAGAGGAATTTCCTGTTTCTTTTTACTTTGACCCAGCTTTCAGCTTTGCTATCGTAAAGAACTGAAAGGTGAGTGTAAGGAAATTTGGTTCTAGGTATTTTGGGAAAGAGGGCACCAGGGTTAATCCCTACATCATCTGGTTGATTGAACCAGGGATCATCAACATGTATTATAGGTTGGAAGTGTGGTCTATTTGGTGAGGTTTGGACAGGTGAGTTGGCAGGTGAAGCTGTTTGTGGTGAATAGGTTTGTGGTGATGGTAGTGTGGGTATATACACATTAGTGTCAATAGACATAGCAGCAGTAGCAGTATCATCCCTACTTTCTAAACTCTCTACCAAGGCATATACTGCTAATTGAATAGGATCACTAGCAGAGACATTTACCTCAGAAGTCACAAAGGACTCAGCTTTTCTTGAGGGTTGCCTTCTCTTGGTAGGAACATAAACATCAGCAGCAACAACAACAATTTTATGCTTCTTCAGAACATCACTGATGGGGATACCGTCCTCATCATCCTCATCTTCATTATGAGACATGATCACATTCCTTGTTCTCTTATGAGTAGGAGCAGGTTTAGGGGCAACAGTATCTGGTTCCCTTATCACAATGCTAGCAGCAGCAGGCTTTCTTGCATAAGGTTTCCTAACACAGTAGTCTTCTTTCTCACTATTCTCTTCAGCCATAGAACTTCAACGTTGTTCTGCTCAACTTGTTCCTCTCTAATTTTCATCAATTCCTCTGTTTTAGCCAGAGCAGCAGCAGCATAAGTACTGAGATTCATTGTGGCAATGTTCATCTTGCCAAAATCAGTAGCAAACATTCCCTTCTCAGGTAGAATTCTTGCTTGTTCTTCAGGGGACTTAGCAGCAAGAAGGTCATAGATTCGCTGAGACTTGAAAATCTTGGACAGAAGATGACAGTAAGGGATTGCAGAGAGCTTCATCATGTGAACAACAACATCCCTGAATCTCCGGTACAAAATTCTGGGCAGGTTAATCTTAGTCTCAGTAATGAGATGGCAGAGATAAAACTTGTGCAGAGCTGACAAGTTGTCCTTCGACCCAGTCTTGTGCAACACCACCTTGTTCAGTAATTGATGTAGAATGTGAACCAAATCCTTCATTTCCACTGACTTCCAAGAATGAGTTCTCACCGTGTCTTCTCTTATCAGAAAGGCAGCTATAACTTCAGAACCACCAAGGTCCTTTGGTCGCGCTGTCGCGCACGCGCCAAAAAGAGAGCGGTTTACAAAAATATGTAGATAGGGAGCGACAACTCGAGTATCGTCTCACAAGGACTCTTGGGTTGCTATTATCAGAAAAGTCAGATTTTGGGGGGTTTTGGATTTGAATTTAAACAAAGAAAACAAAGCAGAAAATAATGCAACTAAGAAATATCAAATAGCTAAGAAACGATTAACCTACTGTTCTCGGTTTCCCACTATCATTGGTCATATAAATCCAAGCCCTAAGCGGATTCTACTCTCTTTTCGATTGTAATATCAGTTAACAAGCGAAACCAATGCTACGAGATATATGTTCCTATTCCCGAATTAAGCAAACGGGGTGAAGCACTCATGAACTAAGCGAACATGATTGAACACACGCGAATTAAGCAAACGCGATTAAGTATAGGAACACACAATCATCGAAATAAATCAACACCTATTCTATAGGATTCTGAATTAAGCAAACAGAACATATAAAACAAGTATTGAAAGAGAATAGCATAAAGTTCAGAATTTACAAAACCTCAAGTGACGGAGAAACCCGATTACAATAGATTAATCAAGGGAGACTAGCTCTCCATTACAAACATAAACCTAACCTAATTTCGCACTATGAAAAGAAAAAAAGAAGAGAAGAGAAGATGATCAGTTCTGCCCCAAAACAGATATAAATATAGATTCTGGGTTGCGGTCTATCGCGACGCGAAACATGTTTCGCGAGGCGAATATTATGAACAGTCTCTTTCTCGCGAGGGGAAACATGATTCGCGAGGCGAGCCAGAGAGGGTGACTGTTGCTGCTCGTGCTGGTCTTCGGGCTCGCGAGGCGAAAACTCCAGAATTGCATTTTTCCATTATTTTCTTCATTCCTTTGGCTCTAAGTGCTTTATTCTAACCTGAAACAATAGGAAATAGCTGTAAGTGCTTTATTTGACTCAAAACTAACTAAATTAGCCTAAAAAAACTCTAGAGACTCAAAATGCTGCTTAAAGACAATCAAGTCTAATTTGGGCGAAAACGGGATATAATTAGCACAAAACCCTGGTCATACTAGCCATAAAACTAGAAGAGCCAGAGGTTTATCAAAATACCCCAAACTTAAACTTTGCTTGACCCCAAGCAAACAAAAACTCAAAAACTCAAAAAGACTCAAGACATGGCAAGCTTAAAAGATTCAATCAACTTCGTACAAATTTCAAGCACTTCATCAAAATAATTTTTCCTTCAATGTTCCCCCCCTTTCAAACAAAGCAATCCCCACATGCATTCACTCTAAACATTTGAGAATTTCATCATTCAAACAATGATTAATCTAAGCAGGGAATCCAAGTTACACACAAATGGGAGATCACCAAATTCAAACAATCGCCTTCCTCACAAGGGTATTTAGTGTTTCACTCATCCACTCAGTTTGTCTAGGCAATCAACATTTCACTCAATTTCACTTTTAAGAGCACTTCCCATAAATTTGATTTTCATCTCCAAATGATTCCCACAGAAAACATGCATGCAACATCAAAAGGTCTTTTAAGATTGTAATGGGGCCTGGCTAAGGGTAGGATATACAAAGGTACTGGGCTGAAGTCCCTAGGAACTAAGAGAGCATGAAACTTTTTACACTTTGAATTTCCACTCCAATTCCTTTCTTCATTTATCTTTATGCCTTGGGTGACTACAGTCTTTTCCTTCAAATAGCCTTTTTTGACATTTTTGTTCTTCTTCTTTTTTTGTTCTTTTTTTTTCTGCTTTTCTTTTCTTTTTGCCTTTGGCTCCAACCTTTTTATTATATTTTTTTCTTTTTCTCAATCCCAAACAACACATCATATCCTTGTAGCCACCCCAAACTTAGTTTCTTGCAACCATTCTCTTGCTAAGATTCCATGCTCTCCTAATCCTAAGGTTGGGTTAACATGGTTTTTCCAGATTCTAGGCTCATAACACAAGGTCAACCAGAAACAATAGGCTAATCAGGATCAAAGGGGCTAACTAGGGAACATGCATTAGGGATGGTTATTTTTAGGCCAAGTAGCTATTTACAAAGAAAATGCCTAAATCATTTGAAGCAAACACATAAACATGAAAACCAAGAAGAAATTCAAGCAAATTCGGGAAAGTGCAAATTGAAAGTGATTCACACAGTCAAGAACAAGTTGGAGGCTCAAATCCTCACCTGGACAATTTTGTGCAAATTGTTTGACCGAGATTCTATCCCTAGTGTGTGCTTCCTATCACCCCAAACTTATCATAAATCATGTCATCATAACAAAATATCTCAAAGTTAAGTTTTCAATCACATGGGGGTCACTTTTCAAAAAAAAAAAATTTCAAGACTTAAGGGGAAAACAGCCAACACATAACATGCAATCAATCTATGCAAATTCAATTAAAATCCAATCAAGCTTGCCGACACAAGACTCAACACACATACTCCTGATCTTCTCAAATTATTCAGGAGCTAAAAGAAAACAAAACAAAAACAAAAACAAAGCAGAGACTAACAAGAAAATGAAAGTAAACTAAAGAGAAAGGGTTTAAGAAAACTCATTGGGGATGATTCCACCAGGATCCCACTGTCTGTGATACAGCGGCCACGGAATGCTCAAAGTGCAGTATGATCCTCCGGGATCCCATGGCATGCAGCATAAAGCCCACGTGATATACAAGGATCGGAAGCTTGTTCCATGGTCACCTAACTTGAAGCCTTGATATGGAGGTGAGTGCTTGACAGTTTTGGTGACTCCGCCAAGTGCGGCAGACTTCTCACTCCCTCTTGGGTCAAGGTTGACCTCTTTCTCAATAAAGTCCTCCCAATAAAATCGGGGTTCAACCTCTTGGACTGGCCACGGTGTCTTCATATCCAAGGGTGCAAAATCCGGAGGCTTAAACTCCATCACCGGTGGTTCCACAGGGGGAGGTGATAAACAGGTAGCGAGGGTCTCCGGTGTTGCTTCAACTTCTGCACAATTTTCATCCATTGCTTTACTAGATTCATCACCTGCAGAACCTGCGCAGAAATCTCAAAGACACACCACACAAAGGTTAGTGTTAGTAGAGTCAGTGCATATGGTACAAGAAACTGAATCAGTAAAGGCCTGAATGTCTGGAAATTCAACACTCAGTTCATCCATCCCATCACTTTCAACACATGCATATGAATTTATAGAATCATCTAATTCCAAAGGTTCTTCATTATCCTCAAGCATGGTGAAGCAGATGTCCTCCTGATCCTCATTTTCTATGTGAACAGGTCCCTCAACCTCATATGTCTCCTGTTCCATATGGATGTTTTGCTCTTCATACCTTTCAAAACATGCTACACATGAAGCATAGTCAGTACAATCAGCACATGAAGTATAATAGATAGAATCAGGAAAGGTATGAATATCTGGAGATTCAACACACAGTTCATCAACAGAAGTGTTCTTGACATCACCATCAAAATTATCCTCAGAGGAAGTATTGCCAAGAACAACTGTTTGTGCCTGCGAGGCCTTGAACTGTCCAAATTGCTGCTGCAACTGTGTAGTCAATTGTACAGTTATCTGTGCAGTCATTTTCTTGAACAGGTCCTCTAGTGAAGCTCTGTAAGGTGCAGAGGTGGTCACTTGGGGAGGATTCTGGGGTGGTGCCGGTGGCAACATCAGTTGTGAGTCCCCATACCAAGGGTTTGGATGGTTTCCCCAGTTGGGGTGGTACTCATCAGTGGAAGGGTTAGGAATGTTGTGCCAGATTGATGCAGTTCTGAAGGCAGGAAAGTATCTCAACAAGAAGACTTCCTTCAAATCGAACCAGGTTGAGATGGAATTCGGCTTGAGACAATAAAACCAATCCTTCGCAGCACCTTCTAGTGAGAATGGGAAGGCTCTCATCTTGATGTGGTCTTCGGTCATTCCTTTAGGTGGCAGCATTGTAGAACAAGCAATCTGGAATTCCCTCAGATGCTCCTGCGGATTCTCACCTGCAAAACCACTAAACCTTGGCAACCGATGTATTAAACCAGGAGGGTCAGGATAATATATGCATGGTGGTGGCTTATAATCAACATTAGGCATATAACCATACATGTAATTTTCCATGGGAAGCACTAAGATTCACAACTAGACAAAGCAGCCGCAACTAATTCAGCAAAGAGATTTTTTTTATTGTAATTTTCTGTTAATAACAAACAAGAGTCCCCGGCAACAGTGCCAATTTTTGGTCGCGCTGTCGCGCACGCGCCAAAAAGCGAGCGGTTTACAAAAATATGTAGATAGGGAGCGACAACTCGAGTATCGTCTCACAAGGACTCTTGGGTCGCTATTATCAGAAAAGTCATATTTTGGGGGGTTTTGGATTTGAATTTAAACAAAGAAAACAAAGCAGAAAATAATGCAACTAAGAATTATCAAATAGCTAAGAAACGATTAACCTACTGTTCTCGGTTTCCCACTATCATTGGTCATATAAATCCAAGCCCTAAGCGGATTCTACTCTCTTTTCGATTGTAACATCAGTTAACAAGCGAAACCAATGCTACGAGATATATGTACCTATTCCCGAATTAAGCAAACGGGGTGAAGTACTCATGAACTAAGCGAACATGATTGAACACACGCGAATTAAGCAAACGCGATTAAGTATTGGAACACACAATCATCGAAATAAATCAACACCTATTCTATACGATTCTGAATTAAGCAAACAGAACATATAAAACAAGTATTGAAAGAGAATAGCATAAAGTTCAGAATTTACAAAACCTCAAGTGACGGCGGAACCCAATTACAATAGATTAATCAAGGGAGACTAGCTCTCCATTACAAACATAAACCTAACCTAATTTCGCACTATGAAAAGAAAAGATGAGAAGAGAAGATGATCAGTTCTGCCCCAAAACAGATATAAATACAGATTCTGGGTTACGGTCGCTCGCGAGGCGAAACATCTTTCACGAGGCGAATATTATGAACAGTCGCTTTCTCGCGAGGCGAAACATGATTCGCGAGGCGAGCCAGAGAGAGTGACTGGTGCTGGTCTTCGGGCTCACGAGGCGAAAACTCCAGAATTGCATTTTTCCATTATTTTCTTCATTCCTTTGGCTCTAAGTGCTTTATTCTAACCTGAAACAATAGGAAATAGCTGTAAGTGTTTTATTTGACTCAAAACTAACTAAATTAGCCTAAAAAAACTCTAGAGACTCAAAATGCTGCTTAAAGACAATCAAGTCTAATTTGGGCGAAAACGGGATATAATTAGCACAAAACCCTGGTCATACTAGCCATAAAACTAGATGAGCCAGAGGCTTATCATCCTTCTCCCATGTCTCAGTAAAGACCACTCCTTCTTGAGCGCAGATGACGGCATCAAAAATGGTTTTCTCAGAAACCCCTATTCTCTTCCCCAACACAATGGTGAAGACTTCTTTATCAGAAACTTGAAGACCTCTCTAGAAATCCCTGATCAGATTAGGGTAAATAGAGACCTTCTCCTTGAAATGTCCTCCCCAACCAGCAACATTATCATTCTTGCTTATATCCAAATTGTATTCTTGTAAAATCCCAAAATTGAAATAATGCTCAGCAGTAAGATTCAATTTGCCCACATTAAAGGTTGAAGAAGAAGCCATTGATGAAGATTGAAGGTCAGGGTTTGGAAACATAGAGTAGAGAGTTCAAGAGAGTTCAGAGACGAAGGGTAGCGAAAGGTTTCAGAGTGGGAAGAGACCTGCTCAAAAAGGTTTTTGAATTTCAAAAGTTTTTCTTTTGATATAAAATCAAAAAGAAAATATTTGACAAGACATGTCATTAAGGATAAAACGACAATGGTATTTTGAAACTATAAAAAGGTTTTGATGGGATTGATCGAAATAACTGGCTCAACATTAGAGAGTATACCAGATGAATTTGTCTTTGAAACAAAATAAATGCAATTAATAAATATGTGTATGGACGGGTCCAAGCAAGATGCAAGCAAGCATAGATGCGACATGAAGTAGACGCGACAAACAAATACAATGGATGCTGCATGCAATGGACGCACATTTTAATCATGCAATGGGCTTGAAATGCATTGAACATACATATATCAAAAACAACATTCTCAAGGTTGGACGCCTTAATCAATCCACGTATAGCATATTAAGATGCTTTCTAATAAAAATAAATATGTCCCCAACAAGAGGTTTAGTAAAGATATCTGCCCATTGATGGTCAGTATCTGCAAATTGTATATCAATAACACCTTTTTGCACATAATCCCTTATAAAATGATGTTCAATCTCTATATGTTTAGCTCTAGAATGCAATATTGGATTCTTAGATAGGTTAATTGCGGCAGTATTATCACACATAAGTGGAATACTACTTACAAACACATTGTAGTCCTCCAATTGATGTTTGATCCATAGAAGCTGTGAGCATCAACTAGCAGCTGAAATATACTCAGCTTTAGCAGTTGATAAGGCAATGTTACTTTGTCTTTTGCTTGACCATGAGACAAGACTAGGTCCAATGAAGTGACATCCTCCACCGGTACTATTTCTTTCAATTCTGTCTCCAACATTGTCAGCATCACAGAAACCAACTAATATGTAATCTTCAGTTTTCTTAAAACACAGACCCAGATTAGTAGTATCTTTCAAATATCTAAATATTCTCTTAACTGCTGATAAGTGAGATTCTCTAGGGTCAGATTGAGATCGAGCACACTAACATACACTGAACATAATATCAGGTCTAGATGCGGTAAGATATAGAAGAGATCCTATCATACCTCTATATATATTTTGGTCTACCGTTTTCTCTTTATCATCTTTGTTCAGTATGGACGTGGGGTGCTTAGGGGTATTCATTTCATTAGCTTGCAATCATCCATTTTGAACTTCTTTAGGAGTTCCTTTGTATACTTGGTTTGATGGATGTACACCTCGTCCATAATTTGTTTAACTTGAAGTCCAAGGAAGAATTTGAGTTCTCCCATCAAGCTCATTTCAAACTCTTTCTGCATAAGCTTAGAGAATTCTTTACATAGAGATTCATTAGTAGCACCAAAGATTATGTCATCAACATATATTTGAACAACAATAAAACTTGACTTATTGGACTTTCTAAATAAGGTTATGTCAACCTTTCCTCTACTAAATCCATTTTCCATTAGAAATGAACTTAGCCTATCATACCAAGCTCTAGGTGCTTGTTTGAGGTCGTTTAAAGTTTTCTTTAGCTTATATACATGTTCAGGTTGGGTTTCACTCTCAAAATCCTAAGGTTGCATTACATATACTTCTTCATTAATAAATCCATTTAGAAAAAGCACTCTTAACATCCATTTGAAAAAGCATAATGCTATGATGTGCAGCAAATGAATGTAAAATCCTAATTACTTCTAATCTATCAACAGGAGCAAAAGTTTCAGTATAATCTATACATTCTTCTTGAGAGTAACCTTGTGCAACAAGTCTTGCTTTATTTCTTACCACCTTACCACTCTCATCAAGCTTGTTTCTGTAAACCCACTTTGTTCCAAGAACTGATTTGTCTTTAGGCAGCGGTACCAAAGTCCAAACATCACTTCTTTCAAACTGATACAGCTTCTTCTTGCATTGCAAGAATCCAACCATCGCCCAGCAGAGCCTCGTCTCATCGTCTTTGGTTCCAACTCAGAGACTAATGCAGAATCTTCCTGCTCTCTGAAAGTAGATATGGTTCTTAGCCTGTCATTGGGGTTTCCAATGATTTGATCTTGTGGATGATAATTTTTGAAGTACCAAGATTTCTAAACAGTATCCTGTTGAGAAGTGGAGGTTTCTGGTTGTTGAGAAGGGTTGTCCACTTGATCATCAACTTATATCACCAGATTGGAGTGATGAACTATCTAAGATTTCGCACCGTCAGAGAATACTCGCAAGTGATCTATCAAATCAATTACGCACGGCAAAGAATACTTGTTCATAATCGTCACTTTGTTGAGTTATCAGAAATCCACGCGGTGTCTCGGACCATCACACAACATTGGTGCTTCCTACGATAAACACTCAGTCTAACAAACTGCTTCGACCACAGATCCTTCAATTAAATAAAGTCATCTAACTCAATTAACTTTGTAGTCAAAATTCTGCATGAAGCGATAGAGAATCAGACTGAACCTTGAAACTAGATTGATCGAAAGTCAATATCCTTCTCTAGCAGCAAACCTAGAACATTTCTAGGGAACACTCCCAGAAAATCCTTTTGCACACGATAAACCTGGGATATTCTCAGTGAACATTCCTAGAAAATCTACCTTAACAAGCATACCATTCAAATGTCTGACACAATCCAAAAAGGATAACTAAATGTGTCGCACATGGACCGAAACATAATTTACTAGCCATGGGTTCCTACAAGTCAAAACTCGTGAAACCCATCACGATAAAAACACATACTTATAAGCTAACACACCTTGTTTCGACAAGGAAACAATTCAAGTGAGGTCCATCCAGAGATCACACAACAAAAAACATATCAGACCTATTCCCCAAGGTTCCCGAAAGACTCGACCAGCTTTGATACCACTAATGTAACACCCCCTTGGGCATTACATTACTAACTCAATTTCGTAAAAACATATTAAATAAAATAATAAATGCTGGTTTGCTTTCGGAATAATAATTTATATAAGTACTTAGGTGTCAGAAAAATGGGTATAAAAATTTATTTTCCCGCGGTTGCGAAAAGAACTTAAACATATTATAAGATAATAACACCACATGTTCACCTATCACTGTATAGATTCTGGTCATGTATATAAATTGTCACGACCAAAAAACCTAAGCCGTTACTGGCGCACATGCTTACAATCCTAGCCTGGCAAGTCTATTTTCATTAGAAACATACTTGAATACAAATCTATAACTTTTATAAAAATTTCGATAGAGACTCTGTAATTTCAACATCCCAAACAAAAACACATGCTACTATATTCATATTTTTATCCAAAAGAAAGGCTCTCCGAGCCATAAACATTCTATCCAAAATAAAGGCTCTCCGAGCCAAAAAAATACATACTAATTAATCAACAACGTCTTAAAAACTGATGCTGGTCGTTCTAAGAGACATTCATAAACATAACGGTAATCCAATAAAAACTCTCAGAGCCATAATGCAAATAAATATGAAACTTCTCCAAAACTAAACCTGACTCGATAGACTAAGCTGGTCGTACTATGAGATTTTTATTGGAAAAAGACCTCCATGGTCATTCCAGTTACTCAACCTTCTTTAAAAGTCGAGAACGATCCCTCTGATTTGGGGCAGAGAATACCTCGGCATCACCTACAGTCACGTACCAAAGTACAACACAAGACCACACAAATATATTGCAAAGGTGAGTTACCAATATATGAGTATAGACTTAGCAGTTATATACTTAACATTTCGATAACATTACAAGGAAAAGCAATATAACAAATCAAATAGTAGAAGTTATATTTACCTCAAACAAAAAGACTTTAAGTCAAAGATTATCGTAACAAAGCATTATAATCAACAATAATATTCCGAAATTAAGTTTTTTAACACTTCAATATCCACTTTCTAAATCACAAATCTCCGAAGATCCTAACTTCTCTTCTTCGAGCATGATAGGTCACGATAATCCCCATAACACAATTATTTCGCATGGGTGGCCTCTCAAATGGGTCTGTTGCCCTAATTGTTCTAGGGTATCGTATCTCTCCTATATAATATTTGGATAGTTCCTGATTGAGCACATTCGCACAGGTAACCGAAGTTCCACGAGAAGAGGTTGCAAAGCCCCAAGCATTATATGGAGTTCGAGCCCGAATGTCCCTAAAGACCCAAAAGCCCAAGAATATGCCTTTGGTCCGTAACTATCAAATTTGTCAGTTCATCCCGTGTGAAACTGTAGCTCGATTCACAACGGCACATCTGCCAAAAACTCTTATGATATTAATTAGTCTTTTAATATCACTTAGAATTTTAAAACATCTTTAAGAAATTTTCAAAAAACTCTTCTCAACAAACGCTAGTCCGACATCTCGGAACACTAGGTTCTTAACAGTGGGAATGCTAGACCGGCTTCACCGTAATCAGAATTCTATCTGAAACCTCAACATGGAAATCTAGTCCATTCCTCTCTATTTCCAATCACTTTCCAACGAAACCAAATCATTTTGTGTTAATATGATTTCAACAACAATAATTTTCCCAAACATAAGCTATGACGAATGTTATACCTCAACCAGTCTCAATAGCTCAACAACACAAATGACAACATATATACATATTCATCAGACATACGCAATTCCAATATCTCAGCATCATATAACATATGAATATTCATAGTCAAACAATACATTATATATCATCACAAACAGTTCATAACATTAAGTATATAGCTACTAGGAACTCCTCAAGCTCACTCCCTTTACCTTTTTAGACCAAAAAAAGATCCTTTATCCCAGGTTTCACAGTTTTATTCCCTGTCCATTGAAACTTCAGAAGACTGGATGTCCACTAACTACTTGAAATCTTGCAACACACGCACGTAACTCAGTAACGACTTCTTAACATGAAATTCATTTTTTCCAAACAAGCGCAGTCACGAGCCACATCAAGAGAGTGTCCAAGCACATTCAATCAGTCGAACAACATAACCACAATTGATAATCCTCAAAACGTAAAAATCAGAGGAAATTATATATTTAATTTAACAAAACATAATTGATTTCTAATAAAATCAAATTGGGTAAAAAGGGTTTTTAGTAGAATTGGGGAATCCGAAATCAAAATGGAATTTGAGCAATTGCCATGGGAATTTGAAATTGACATAACCCATTTAATATTAATATCATCAATTTGAGGATTTATGACCCAATTTTTCATTTTAGGTTAGGGTTTCAAAATTGGGAATTTAGGTTTCCAATTCAATTTGGAGAAAATTCAATCTAGCCAAAGAATAATGAAATAGGATTAGGGAAACACAAATTCAAAGTCCCAATTACATAAAACAACTTTTAATTTCAGATTAAAGTATGAAATCAAAGAGCTACGGTTAGGGTTTTCAAAATCAATTTAGGGATTTACAAAAGAGAAGAGATTAGGGGTAAAACTCTTACCCAAGGTGAAGAGGATAGGGCATGGTGGCTGATAGCATTTCTGGCACGGTGGTAGTGGTATTTCACGGCGGCAGGCGTTATAGTGGCCACACGAACTCTCATGGAACTCAAAACAAAATGATCCATGAGCCTAGACGTATGATCGGTGTCTCCCCTTCGAATGGTGGCCGGATGGTGCTACACGACGGTGGAAAGCTCACCCGCGGCGGAAGCGTGCTGCAACAGATAGGGACAGCTGAGACACCCCGTTGTGCCCCATTGTATTATTA